>MU968531.1:155307-268420 GCA_034641835.2 Pinus albicaulis
GGTTAAACACCCACCGATAACGTAACCGAACGCTGCCGCTGATTTTGGCGCTTTATTTTATTTTATTTTATTTTATTTTATTTTATTTTATTTTATTTTATTTTATTTTATTTTATTTTATTTTATTTTATTTTATTTTATTTTATTTTATTTTATAAAATCGAGAGTCTTGGATAATGTTTAATTATTAATTTTATTTTACTTTCATGTAAGTTTACCATGTCAAAATGCTTAACATAACATGACAGAACAAGATAGGACATTACAACATCTCTTCCATGACTGGAGAGAGCCTCTTGGCTTAAAAACCATCTCCACGCAAACACATTTTCCCAACTTCAAAATAAGATATGGAAGCAAACTTTCAAGCACATCGACATCTTAAGGTATTGGCACATACTTGATATTCAAAGAAAACACCATGGTTGACTAAAGAGCCAATTTCATAGTGTTGGCAAAGAAAAATGTAGTGTTCCTCCAAAACCAAGCTCCATGCATGAAGATCTGGTTTATAGAGAGACTAACCTCAAAAATGAAGGAAAGTAAACTACTTGACAAATTTTGGGTAGTCTTAATTATCCAATTAGTCATTTTTTACATGCTATATTCCCATTGCTTGGACAAAGCTTCTAGGGAAATTCTACTAAAATAATCTAAATATGTTTTCTATATAAAAAACAACTTGCTCCACAATAGTGATTTAAAGCAACTTATACACCAACTCCATAAATTTATCTCTTTTTTTAATGGGAATGAGAATTTTTGGAAAATTTGTAACTTTGCTAACTCCATAAATTTATCTCATTTTTTTATGGGAATGAGAATTTTTGGAAAATTTGTAACTTTGAAATATTTGTGATTGTTACACTAAATACAATTATTTCATAAATTCCACACATAGGTCGATTACAACATAATTGTTCACCAAACCACTCAAGCTAAGATCCTTTAATGACTCCATAAACACCCTGATTATATATTTTTGATATTTTTAGCATAATTGATTACTTCAATTTTCTCTAGTACATTACATTTATTTAATTTTAATTTATAAAAAAATTACCATAATTTAAAATTATAATAATAAATTAAAAACCAAACTAAAAATAATAACTCATTATAATAAATAATTTCTTTAATAATATCATAATAAATTGATTCCAAAATAATTTAGCCATAAAAATAATAATAATAATTGATAATAAATATTCTAATTTCCTTATTATTTATATTTTTATGATCCCATTTCTTTTCCTTATTTTTTATTCATTTATGATCTTATCGTATTGAATTTTTGGTTTTGTAGATTTTTATTTATATATAATCATAATTTAATAATATTTTAATATTAGGAATTTTGCTTCTGTGATCCATAAATTGTGATTAAAATCTTTCGGTGAAAATCACATCAAAATAGATTAGGTCGACACGTTTCGAACCAGCCAGTGTGGTTCATCATCAAGACAAGATGGAAAAATCTGATCAAATAACCCCTTTAAATAGAAAGTATAGCTCCCATTAGTTGTTTGTAAAATAACGGCTAGTTTGACTCAAATAATAAAAATTAATTTATTTTATTTTTAATTTAATTAAAGAAAAAGAAAAAAGAAAAAAAAAGATAGATTAAAGTTTATAATTTTAATTTTATATATTTATATTTATTTTAATAAAAATAATAATTATTAATTTAATATATTTTTAAAGAATAAAATAAATGTTTTGTGTTTATATATTTTTTAGAATAATAATTATTTAATGCTATGTGATTCAAAACTCATCAAACCGTTATCTTTTTTTTATAATTAAAATTAAAATTAAAAAATATAATAAAAAATATAATAATAATAATAATAATAAAATGAATAAATAAATAAATAGAAATAAAATAAAATAAAGATAAAATTAAAAATATAAATAAAATTTTAATTAAAAAAAAACAAATTAATAATTTAAAATTTAATAAAAGGTTTTTAGGAATGAAGGACAGGAATCCAGCATCTGCTAATCATCCACCCATATCTTTGTTGAGGTTAACTTGCCTCTTTTCGATTTCTAGGGCTTATGTCAACTTGCGGTGGTAGAAATGGTCAATCCTCGCAATAACCTCAGCATCTTCAATGCAAATGTGATGATTTGTCTTCTCAGCATGCTCCGCTAGCGCAGAGGAGGGTGATCTACTATGCTTCAGGTCAGCTACATGTTCATGAATTCTTTGACTAATTGATCAACCAGTTTCACATGTAAGGAGTCCCACAAGAACACGGAATCAAGTAAACACCCTTACCATCCTTCGGGTTGTTTGATCTATGGATTCTTATTGGTTGATTAATACTCTATATTATTACTTTTAAATCAATTATATTTATTAAAAATAATAAAAACATTATTTTAAATTTCACCTTGTGATTTGTTTTTTTTTTATAATTTTGAATCATGGGTGATTTGTTTTTTTATATATATAATTTTGAATCATGGTTATTAATTAATGTATTTTTATCCTAAAATGTAATTTAAAAATAATAAATAATTAAATAATATTAAAATATATATAATCGAAATTAAGTTAAAAGTTTAAAGATATTAATATTTAAAAAATAAAATTTTATGAACATTGTAAGATTATAAAAAATATTATTATATCGTCTTTTAGAATTCAACTCTGTTAAATGAGTCATTCAACTATGATCATTTTCATAAGAGATAGAATTTTTTCATGATTTTTGAATAATCTATTTAATTTAATTTTTTATATTTTAATGTAATTTTAACCCTAAAATGTAATTAATATATTTGACGTAATCATTTTCATCATTCTTAAAAATCCTATGCATGAGTAATTCATAAGTCCTATGCATGAGTCATTCATATTTATTTTTTGGAAATTTATTTTTATTGTTTATTTTATTTAATATTATTCTTCTTTATTATATTTAATTTTTATTCTTAAATGTATACCCTATCATTATGCTTGTAGAGCTCCCTTTTAATTTATTTTCAATATTTTTAGAATCAACGCTTTTATGATCCATCATATAAAACTGTAAAATCTTTTTAGGTAATCATCACGCAATGGAACAGTGTCAACGAGTTTCCAACCAACCAATGTGGTTCATCATCGGGACTAGGTGAGAGATCAGATCAAGACATTAAGTTTACGGCTAGTTTCATTTTATTATTAAAATATTTTATTTTATTTATTCAATTACTTAATAGATTAAATAACTTATTTATTAAATATTTAATTAATTTATATTATATATAAAAACAATTTAATTAATTAATTAATTTATATTATGTTCCATTATTAATTAATTTATATTATGTTCCATTGCATGTGATGATTACCGAAAAAGATTTTACAAATTTATTTTCCATCAAAATTTTAATTTAATTTATTCTATTTCCTATTTATTTTAATTTTATTTCTATTAAATTTCTCTTTTATATTTTATCTTATAGTTTATCCAAGTTTTTTTCTTTTTTTAGTTCCCAATTCCCAATTCTTTTATTATTAAATTTCTCTTTCATATTTTAATTTATATTTATCTTATATTTTATCCAAGTTTTCTCGTTCATTTTAGTTTCCAATTCTTTTATTATTATTAATTTTTTATTGAATTTTTGATATTTTATTGTTTAGTTAAATTAATGTGGTATGATTTGTTTAATTCTTTATTTTTCAGTTTTAACCTTATGATTAAGATTGTTAAGTTTTACTTTTAATGCAAAAATCTTTTTTTTAAATGATTTATTTATTTCTAACATTATTGTTTATTAAAAAAAAATTATAATTTGAAAGTTTTATTTTATTTATTAGAATTTTTTCTCTATAATCTTAATCTTAACTTAATCTTAATCTAGATAATGAACCATATTGAATGGTTCCAAACCAGTAAACACTAAAATTCTTATGTTATTTTCACCAAAATAATTTTAATATACAAAATAAAATTCTAATGTGGTTCTCGAAGTTGTATGCTACTCCTCTACATAAGAAGCTCTCCACTGACCTTGAGCAGAGACAACTCAGAGCTAGGGGACATGCAGGTTTTCGATCGGCTCATCAGACCATTGACCACATCTTCACCATCCGCGTTGTGATTGAGGAGGCACGAAACCACTCTTCAAAAGTCTACTGTTGTTTCGTAGATTTTCAAAAATCTTTTGACTTTGTTCCGAGGGATGCCTTACTCCAGAGACTCAGAGATATTGGCATCTCAACGACCCTATTGACATCTATTACGCACCTGTATGAGTCCGTCCTTGGTCATCTTCGCATGACTCATGGGATGTATGATTTTATCCGAAGCACTATTGGGGTTTAACAGGGTTGTCCACTATCCCCTACTGTGTTTGGGATCTATATTGATGAGTTGGAGGCATTTCTACGCGAGCATATCTAGGACACCGATCGCTGCCTTCTTCACCAGGTTTCGATATCTATTCTACTCTTTGCTGGCGACCTGATCCTCCTCTCCTCATATCCAAAAGGATTACATAGGCAACTGGATGCCTTAGCTATGTTTTGTGATCTTCGATAGTTGACGGTCAACCTGGGTAAAACCAAGGTTATGATCTTCAATGGGGTGAAGAAAAATTCAGACCTTCATTTCCTATTCAGAGGGGAGGAGGTTGAGATCACTAGCACATACACTTACCTGGGGGTGCAATTCTCAGGTTCCCGCTTCAGTTTGCGACCATCACTTCAACCTCATATTAACAAAGGATATGGATCTTTAGCCCTTCTCGAGAGACAGTGCTTTTGACATCACTTCCAGGACATCTCATCCAAGATTAGCCTCATGGACACCTTGGTCCGTCCCACTATTCTATATGGCTCAAATATTTGGGGATTGTCTTTACTTGAGTCAGATTGGGCTTCATCTGAGAGAGTCTAGGCTCTTCTTCTCAGCCGCATCATTAAATGCGAATAGATAGTACCTCAGCACATCATCCTTGTTTAGTTTGGAGCTCAGCCATTTCGGCTTGAGACGAGTTTCAATTTGGTCTCATTCTTGCATCGTGTTCGAGGCTTTGCAGACTTGATACAAAGTACGAACCAATATCCTTACTTATAATATTTCTCTTCTGAGACTATTGCTTGTTCTACTTCCTCGAGCCAAGCCAGATGTTGGTTTAGAGGAGTTTCAGATCTCTTAGAATTAGTGGGCATTCAGTTGGATCGTCTCCCTCCTTTCCGATATTCCTTAGATGCTCCTGGTCACCTTTCACCTACTAGACAGGAGTTGAACAAGATCATCAGGGAGGACATCTACATGCATCTCGTCTAGGTCACCTGGGTCAATCCTCCAGGAGGGTTGCGCCCAAAGATGGCCTTCTACGCTAAGCACTTCTTGGATTTGAGAGATAGACACATTGTTTGACCTCAGTACACGTTTCACCATAGGATGTATCATGCATGCTCTCTACTTTCCTCTAAGCGAGTTCAGAGTAGGCTCTCATAGACTTCAGGTAGAGACAGACCACCAAATTGATAGACTAGACAGAATCTTCTAGGTATGTTATTTACAGGATGTGGAGGCCAAGGTGCTCTTCATTTTTGGATGTCCTGTCTACTACAAGATCAAGTTCCATTGCTTTTTCAAAGATTCTCAGACCCTCGCCAACTTTTTCAGGTATCTTGATCAGAGATGTTTGGTCCTATATATGCAGGAGGCTCTCAGGTTTCGAGCGCATATTCTTTAGCCTCCCATCAGACCCGACCCCACATAGAGGACCACGACATTTTTCAAGGTACTACCTTCAAACAAGGGCACCAAGAGGCCGATTGACACCAGTTCATATCCATGCTCTAGATCAGTGAGGATATGTGGAACCTCACCCTGCCACATGAGATTTCGACAACAAATCTAGCTTAGATCCGTTCCTGGGAGAGAGATCGGCCCTTCATCGGGCCAACAAACTTTGTGGAGTTTCTTCAATGTTCATTCAACCTCAGATGTTAGGAGAGATGAGTTTGATCCCGAGACCCATTAGCTCCTCGATCTTCTCTTCTAGGGCATTACATACATTGTATTTTTATGTTCATGCACTGTATCTTTTATATATGCATACATTGTATTTTTATAAAAGACCATTTGGTTCTCCCACAGTGTATGAATATATTATACCCAACAATCCCTTTGACTTATTTTATGGTCATTAATTAGACATAAATATAATTATCTTATCTTATCTTATTAATATAATAATAATAATAATAAATAAATAATTTATTTAGACTAATGAGTCCATATTTCCGTCCCTTCGACATATAGCTTATATATGTGCATGTATAGAATACTAGAAATTGCACCACATGTTGCAAAGGAAAGGCCTTAAGGTTGTAGCATAAGAAAGAATAACAGAGAAAAAATAGGTAAAAAAATTTAGCAATTTTGTTTTTTTAATGGTCTCTAAGAAAAAATTTAAAATTTAGCATAATATTTTTCATCATAAGAGAACTCTAATCATTTGAAATTCATGCTTTGATGTAGGCTTATATAGGTGTCTCATGTTGTCATATCATTCAAGGGTAGTGTTATTCTATGTGAAGTAGGTTCAAAAGGTGCAACTGCAAGTGTAATATTTGTTGAAAATGTAGCAAGATGATGGAGCTTAGTGAAATGAAGTCGCCTTCACTAAGTGGGCCCGCAGGCAAATTCTGGCGCAAAATCTATTTTTAGACATATGGAGCATGGTCCGGGGATTCCAGTATGAGATTCTTGGAGCATTGGTCATGTTGGTAAAAATAGATGGACCTCTATTTTTGGACCTATAGGTCGAAGTCTATTTTTAGACTGCCTATCCTAAAAATAGGGAAGTCAAATATTATTTACCCTTAAGAATATTTGGACTCTAAACTTCAGTTTACTCTCTTGGAGCACTTCAGTTCGAGCTACAGAAGTGGCTCATGCATCTGACAGAGGAATCACGTGATTCCCAAGGGTTTGATGGCACATGCATGGTTGACTTCAGTTAGGACTTCAGTGGCAGAAGTTTGGTGGAGTTAATGAGACAGCTAGTGGAGTTGTGTTCTGTTTATTTTAGTTGAACCGGTTGAGATTAGTTTAACTAGATAATCAATTAGTTATGAGTGGAGTGAATTAAATATTATTTAATTCATTAATTAGTAACTCATTATTCAACTCAAGAACACATCAGTTCACTACAGTGCATGATCAGTTCAGTGGAGACCAGTGAAAGAGGTAGATGAAAGGGTGGAGTTAGCTACTGCAAGGATGATCAATCAGGCATGAGACGAACCACACTTGGAGGAATTTCCATGATGATTGTGTTGTCAAGCCAAGGAGATTCGAAACTTGGATCTCTATAGACAGTGCTTGGATTGCGAACAGAGGCAAGGCATCATGTGAGTTTTGAACCGTAACTGCTCAAAACCTAGCCAGATTGTGGCATCCTCATAGCACCTAGCACTGTGAGGAGTATTACACCGAGTTTGTTATTTGATTTCTCCATTATAATACACACAATAGCCTATGGTTTTTAGCCTACATTCTTTCCCCACACACCGTGTATCAGTATGATGTGATTTTGATGTTATCGCTTGATTTTATTTCCGCATGTTTGATGATCCGAGTGGAAGAGATTATGTGTTGCATATAAATTCGAATTGTATGTGATCAGGATAGTCTCGGTGGATAATTAATCATTATTCAGCAAATTTCTACATGGTATCGGAGCTATTGAAGCAAAGATTGATCATCACAGTGATTACAAACTTATTTTGGTAGACAGAGTCTGCATGCGGGCCAGGTAGCCTCCGGATTCATCTTTCTTCGGAAAGTGAAAGGTCTGGTAAATGCCCCTTGCAGTCAATCTCTGTGCTAGAAATAATTTGTTCTCGCAGATCTAGAGCGGTTGAGCTTTGAGGTGGAATTCGAAATTTTGCAGCAGTTTTGTTTTCTTGGTGCCGGTGTTGAAAATGTCTTTCAACGGTTTGCGACTCGAATATGCTCTTGAAGGCAGTTCGAATTATGTTGCATGGAAGGATCGCATGGAGGCAGTATTAGAAGATAATGGTCTCAAGGAGTTCATAGATACGGATGTCCAAAAGCCCACTGATCCTGCTGAAGTCGATGCATGGCAAAAGAAGATGGCGAAATGTCGAAGGATCCTGTTGGAGGGCGTCAAGGATCATATTGTATCCAGCCTGCATGGAAAGGCTTCTCCATATTTAATGTGGAAAGCTTTGACGGATCTATTCCATAGTAAGAGTGACCAAAGGAAGCTGGCGCTCAAAGATAAGCTCAGGAACATCAAGATGGAGAAGGGCGACAGTATCGCCAAATACCTCACGAAGTTCACTCAGTGCAGAGATGAGCTGGGAAGTGTGGGGGTGACTGTGGAAGACGAGGACATGGTCGACCTGGCTCTCCTTGGTCTTCCGAAGGCTTGGCACTCATATCAAGATAGTGTCAATGGTCGGGAGAAGCTGCCAGGATGGGAGCGCCTTTGGGCGGATCTCATGCAGGAGGAGATAAGGAGGACTACTCGAGATGGATCTTCATCAAAGGGAGCCGATGAAGAAAACTGCGCTTTGGTGGCCAAAGCAAAGAAAGGGAAGGGTAAGAAAACCTCTCATTCTGGTGCAAAGGGAAAGAAGCAGGATATGGCGAAAGTGAAGTGTTTTCACTGCCATGATCACGGACATTATGCTACCAATTGTCCAAAGAAGAAGAAGAACAAGCAAGCGGGAAGATCCGCAGATGGAGAAGCTTTGGCTTCACAGTTCGAGCTTGACTTTTCACTGATTGCATGCTTGGTTTCAAGTGTGATGGGATCGGTGTGGTTCTTGGACAGCGGTGCGTCATTTCATATGACGGGAGATCGGGATTTGTTCTCAGATCTAGAGGACAAAGATTTGGGTGTGCACATCGAGATGGGCGATGATGGTAGATACAGTGCGACTGGTATCGATACCATATCCTTTTAGAGGGAGTCTGGTAAACCCTTTGTATTGAAGGATGTCATGCATGTACCTGGATTGAAGAAGAACCTGATTTCAGTAGCGATGTTGGAGGATAAGGGGTATGATGTGGTCTTCAGCGAAGGAAAAGCCTTCCTGCGCAGGAAGACTACTGGAGAGACCCGGAAGATAGGGGTTCGAACTCAGAACCTTTATCAGTTGCAGGTAGATGACTGCGCAGCTATGGCATGCAAGGCTGGAGATGTGGTGAGCCGGGATGATGAGGGCGAACTATGGCACAGGAGATTGGGCCATCTTCACCATGGAGCTTTGGAGATTCTGCAGCAGATTTCTACTGGACTTCCTAAGGGCACCCTTGCGCAGTCAGATCAGTGCAAGGGGTGTACTTTAGGGAAGTATGTGAAAGCCACCTTTCACGAGAAGGATAGTCGCGCCACGACGATCCTTGAGAGAGTTCACACGTCTGTGTGCATGGGTCCCTTTTCTCATTGATTCGACAGCTGGTGCCACGGTATTATGTGATTCTTTTATGATGATTTCCTTCCATGTTGGATCTTTCTGCGTGCATAGTGAGCGATACATTCGCGAAGTTCGCAGCTTGTGCCAACGTCGAGAAGGAGCTCGTGGAAGAAGGTGATTGCTCTAAGGAGTGATACAGGTGTGCAGAATTCATCCTGCTGAATTCAAGCCTCACCATAGCGAAGGGATTCGCAGAGAGCTCATCACACCTCACAACCCGCGGGCAGACCCGGGTACGAGCGGAAGAATGTATCCATCGTGGTGCCGCACGGCGATGTTGTACGACCGTGCTCACCTTCACTATGGGCTGGAGGCATGCACACAAAGACATAGCAAAACCATTGTCCTCACAAGGTTCTTGGCATGAGTACACTAGAGGAGGCTTATTCTGGCAAGAGGCCTGATATTTCCCATTTGCGGATTTTTGGTTCTCCTTTCTACATGCATGTGACGAAGGATGCGAGAAGGAAGCTGGATCCAACTGCTGAGGTTGGAATATTTGTGGGGCACACTGACACACCTCACAACTACCGGGTGTATTTGTCAGACAGTCGCAAGACTGTTGTGCGACGGGATATAAAATTTCAGGAGGAGAAAGCCATGCAGTGTTCGCTTGAGAGGGAGCTACACTTGCATGCAGATGAGGAGTTGTTAGTTCCTAAGGAGGAGCTTCCGGATGTGGATCAGCCACAAGAGGAGGTTCAGGAGGTGGAAGAAACCACCTAGGCAGTGCCAACCATCAGAGGGCGCATGCGCACTACAGAAGCTGAGCGACTGGCTCGGGATGCAGAGAAGGTTGTAGGACCACCTACAGCACAGCGCAGACAGAGACAGTCACCGGATCGGTACACTGGATACATGGCTCTTGTGAGTCACTGTGTTGTGACGGAGCCATCCTCTTTTGAGGAAGCTGTGGAGGAACCCGCATGGGTTGATGCCATGATCGAAGAATATGATTCGATCATCAGGAACAGTGCATGGGAGATTGTCCCAAGACCGGTGGGAAAATCAGTGGTGGGTTCACGATGGATCTACAAGGTGAAGCAGGCGGCTGACGGGAGTGTGGAGAAGTACAAGGCGAGATTTGTCGCCCATGGCTTTTCACAGATCGAGGGGATTAACTATGAGGAGACCTTTGCACCTGTCGCAAGGTACTCTTCCATACGGACTATCCTTGCTCTCTCAGCGCAGATGGGGTGGCACATTCATCAGATGGATGTGAAGACTACGTTCCTCAATGGAGTTATTGAGGAGGAGGTGTACATAGAGCATCCTGAAGGTTTCGAGATCTTCAGCAGTGAGTCGCATGTGTGCCGACTCAAGAGAGCACTGTACGGGCTGAAGCAAGCACCTCGTGCTTGGTACACTCGGATAGACAGCTACTTCACCCGGCTTGGATTCTCCAAGAGTGAGGCGGATCCAAACCTATACCAGATTGTGGTGGAGGGGAAGCTGTTGATCATCGTATTGTATGTAGATGATCTGATTTTGACTGGCGACGAGCAGTTGATACTTTCATGCAAGGAGGATCTTGCACGAGAGTTTGAGATGAAGGACCTGGGCATCCTTCATTATTTCCGGGGATTGGAGATTTGGCAGCGCAGTGGAGGACTGTTTGTTTCTCAGGGCAAGTATGCCCGGGAGATTCTGGAGAGGTTCAACATGCAAGGCTGCAAGCCTGTTGACACTCCTCTTCCTCGTGGTTGGAGGAAGGAGGATGCTACTTCAGCGGAGGTAGTGGATGCCACTGTCTATCGACAGTTGGTGGGGTCGCTTATGTATCTGGTCAATACATGACCCGATATATGCTATGCAGTTAACCAGCTTTCGCAAGCTATGGTTAAGCGTACCAAGCTCTTTTGGAAGGCGGGCAAGCATGTATTGCGCTATATTAGAGGCACATTGGGATATGGTCTATGGTACAAACAGGAGGATGGAGCGAAGCTTTCTGGCTTCACTGATGCAGATTGGGCAGGGAGTCCAATGGACCGGAAGAGAACATCTGGAGGAGTTTTCAGCATTGGGTCGACAGCAGTTTCCTAGTACAACAGGAAGCAGAGATCCGTGGCACTCAGTTCAACAGAGGTCGAGTACATGGCAGCTAGCTTGGCTGCATGCGAGGCTATTTGGATGAGGAAGATCCTCGTTGGATTGTTCAGGTTGCATTTGGAGCCTACAGTGATCTACTGTGATAACCAGAGTTGCATTAAACTCTTGGCTAATCCAGTATTTCATGATAGGTCCAAACACATCGACATCAGGTACCATCATATCAGAGATTGTGTTCAACGGAGAATCATGATGCTTTCATATGTTCTCACGGAGGATCAGGATGCCGACATCCTGACGAAGGCGCTCACCAGGAGCAAGTTCGAATTCCACAGAGGCAGGATAGGGGTTGCAGATAATCCATATCTTGCTGAGAGGGAGTGTTGAAAATGCAGAAAGATGATGGAGCTTAGTGAAATGAAGTCGCCTTCACTAAGTGGGCCCGCAGGCAAATTCTGGCGCAAAAATCTATTTTTAGACTATGTCTATTTTTAGACATATGGAGCATGGTTCGGGGATTCCAGTTTGAGATTCTTGAAGTATGTGTCATGTTGGTAAAAATAGATGAGACTCTATTTTTGAGGTCAAAGAGGTCGAAGTCTATTTTTAGACTGCCTCTCCTTAAAATAGAGAAGTCAAATATTATTTACCCTTAATAATATTTGGACTATAAACTTCAGTTTACTCTCTTGGAGCACTTCAGTTCGAGCTACAGAAGTGGCTCATGCATCTGACAGAGGAATCACGTGGTTCCCAAGGGTTTATCAAGACATGTGCATGGCTGGATTTCCACAGACTTCAAAGGTGTTAAGTTTGGGTGATAATGAGACAAAACCTAGTGAGTCAGACTCGTTTATTTTAGTTGAACTGGTTGAGATTAGTTTAACTAGCTAATCAATTAGTTATGAGTGGAGTGAATTAAATATTATTTAATTCATTAATTAGTAACTCATTATTCAACTCAAGAACACATCAGTTCACTACAGTGCATGATCAGTTCAGTGGAGACCAGTGAAAGAGGTATATGAAAGGGTGGAGTTAGCTATCAGTGGCGACATCAGTTGTGCATGAGATTTGCACCACACTTGGAGGAATTGCCCATGATGATTGCGCTGTCAAGCCAAGGAGATTCGAAACTTGGATCTCTATATAGACAGCTCGGATTGCAACAACAGCAAGGCATCAAGGGTGAGTTTCTAACCAAAGAACTCCGGCTTTCAAAACTGAGCTAGATTGTGGGTAACTTCATGAGAAAGTACTGAGTACTTGTGAGGAGTATTGTACTGAGTTTGTTACTTGATTTCTCCATTATAATATACACAATAGCTACGGGGTTTTCAGCTATAAGCTTTTCCCATACATATTGTGTTAATGTGTATGATGATTTGATGTGTTATCGCTTGATTTTATTTCCGCATGTTTGATGATCTGAGTCGAAGAGATTATGTATTGCATATAAATTCGAATTGTATGTGATCAGGATAGTCTCGGTGGATAATTAATCATTATTCAGCAAATTTCTACAATATTTTCATAATTAGTTAATCCTCATGAAAGGTGATCAAAAAAATATTGTGTGTGGTGATTCATCCACCAACTTACATGAGATGGCCATTGTGATACAAATTAGTGATCACCTTCAAAAAAATCTTATTGCTTCATTGGTCTTCACTCCTAAGACTAAATCTTTAGTTTCTTTTGAAAGCACTTTCTTCCTCACTGCCATCCAAGGGAAGTCCCAAATGGATTAATTTCCCTAGACTTTTGTCCTTAGGCAGGCACAAACTTGGAGGGACGTGAAACATTTGCAGTAGCCAAGAAATCGTCATTAAGCAAGCTACAGTGTCAACAAAATTTATAAATATGGGCTTCATAATTAACAAAAGAGTAACATATGTATTTAAAGGAGCATGACCACAAATAATTTTTTAGAAAACCTGCAAAAAGAGGCAAGTGAATGCCATTGTGGACAATCAATATCTTTATTATGAAAATTCAGAACATAATTATTATTTGTAATATTTATATTTACATTTAAATAACCCGTTTTTAATAAATTTCTAAAAATTACAACTTTTTATAAAATATTTACAAAATGGCGTAACAATTTTTCTAATTTACTTTTAGTGAATTTCAAGGGTTTCTTTATTTTATTGTTTAATGTAAATCTAATAACATTTAGTGAAAAATTATTCATATTTGAGTCTAGAATAATCTAGAAATTTATAGGTATTCTAATATTAGAAATTTATTTGCAGAAAGTTGTCTCTAGAAATAATTAAAACTATAGATATACACATGGGACATTTGTTAATTTTTCATGTCATTTATTATAAATAACACATTCATATTTATATTTGTTAAATAATTTAATTTAAATGTAGGTAATTTTAATAAATTTAGGAAATAGAAGACAAGGATACACAAATATATATATATATATATATATATATATTGAAATGGAAATAAAAATAATTAACATGAAAATTTCCTGGAATGTTTATAAAAGAATATCACATTGCATAATCTTTTCAAATAATTTATTATGAAAATCAAAACATAATTTTTATTTGTAATATTTATATTTACATTTAAATAACCAGTTTTTAATAAATTTCTAAAAATTACAACTTTTTATAAAATATTTACAAAATGGCATAACAATTTTTCTAATATACTTTTAGTGAATTTCAAGGGTTTCTTTATTTTGTTGTTTAATGTAAATATAATTACATTTAGTGAAAAATTATTCATATTTAAGTCTAGAATAATCTAGAAATTTATAAGACATGACATAAAATTTTCCAAAATATTTTAGAATGTGCAACCACTTTTAAGAATTTATTAATGTTTTCAAAATGCATAAAAAAAAAATTGGAAGATACATAAGTAACAGATTTAACAGATATGCATAATATTTCAAAAACGTAAAATTCAACTAAGTCATTACATATTCTAGTTTAAGAAAAATGTAAACTTCAACTAAGTCATTACATATTCTAGTTTAAGAAAAATGTAAACTTCAACTAAGTCATTACATATTCTAGCTTTAGAAATTTAATTGCACAAAGTTTTGTCTCTAGAAATAATTAAAACTATAGATATATAGATGAGACATTTGTAAATTTTTCATATAATTGATTATAAATAACACATTGATATTTATATTTGTAGTTAAATAATTTTATTTTTAAATGTAGGTAATTTTAATTTAAGTTTAGGAAATAGAAGATAAAGAAAGGAAAAAAAAAAAAACTTTAATTCACATTTTTTTGAAATGGAAATAAAAATAATTAACATGATAACTTTATGGAATGCTTATAAGAGAATATCACATTACATATTTTTTTCAAATAATTTATTATGAAAATTCAAAACATAATTTTATGTGTAGTATTTATATTTACATTTACATTTATATTTAAATAACTAGTTTTTAATAAATTTCTAAAAATTACAACTTTTTATAAAATATTTACAAAATGACATAACAATTTTTCTAATTTACTTTTAGTGAATTTCATGGGTTTCTTTATTTTATTATTTAATGTAAATCTAATCTCATTTAATGAGAAATTATTCAAATTTTATTATTTATTTTTCTACTAACTTAAATTTGTAATTTATAAATTTATTAAATTATTTTGAGTGATTGAAAATATATATATATATATATGAAAAAATTAATTCCTCTAAATAACATAATAAATATTAATATTGAATATATATTCATCCTATAAAATATACAATATTGTAACAATCAAACAAAAAAAATTTAATTTATTCTTGCTCCTCCCTGAATGCGGCGCCGACGTTCTTCATCCATCGGAATGAGGTACTACGCTCTTCATCCATCGGAATGAGGTACTGTTCTTCGAGATACATGGTCTCGAACTTCTTCGCCCAGAAACCCTGACAAGGTCTGTTCTTCTCATATGAATAGAAGATGACAATATCTTTCCAGCACCTATGAGAGTTTGCAAGCTCCAGCAACAGAAGCAGAAGCAGCTGACAAGGTCTGTTCTTCTCATATGAATAGAAGATGACAATATCTTTCCAGCACCTATGAGAGTTTGCAAGCTTCAGCAACAGAAGCAGAAGCAGCAAACAAGATAGGGAAAAGGAGATATGACTTATGATTTGGAAGATATAACTGTCTTTTCAACAACCTGCATCAAACAGTTTTTCCAACCACCTGCATCAAGCGGCCTAACATCTTTTAATCGTCTAACATATCATCCAAAGGTAGAGAATGATGACAAGTAGACAGCAGGGGAATTCTTTTCAAATAAAAACTCCTTAAGGCTTAATAAAAACAAATACATTTATCTTTTCAGCGATTTGTTATGGAATCATTTTGGAGGAATCCCTAATTTCAAAGCTTCAGCAATGGCCATGTTCGCCCACTACTTGGCTTCATCTTTCCGATCTCAGCGTCAGTCCCTGGCAGCGGCTGTTGCAGCACTGTCTTCACCATTTTCCTCGATTATTTTGTTAAAATTATCACTGCTTTCTACGATTACTGCTGATAAAGACAACTCCACAAGCTACCCAGAAGCAGAGAACACATGCCCCGTTTCAGAATTCTTAATGAATGTTGGTTCTGTCAGTCTGAGCTCTCAGCTATTCTTAAAGCAAGGCCATCCTTGGTTGCGACGAGATCAGCTCATACAGCCCAACAAGCGGTGCAGTTACTGAAAGATTCAGGATTCACAGAACAGCAGGTAAGGAAGACTATTACCAGAAACCCATCTATTCTTACTTTCAACGCTGATCGGCAGTTAAAACCCAAGATTGAGTTCATGAAAGCATTGGGCCTTCCTGCACAAGACTTGGGAAATGTCATATCCAATGGATCCAGATCAATATGCGGCAGTCTCGAGAAAACTCTGCGTCCTAACATCCAGTATTTTCAAAACCTGTTCGGATCAGAGGCTAATGTCTCACATGTTTTTAAATAGGCACCTTGTATTCTACTTACACGTAACGGGCCTGAATTTTGGGAAAAGAAATTGAAGCATTTGACAAGTTTTGGGCTCCTCGAAGAAGACATCAAGAAGCTTGTTAGGAGGCACCCACTTCTATTAAATGCTTCCATGGATAAGGTGCAGAAGAACATGGACTTTTTGATGCATACTGCACGGCTTCCTGCAAAGTTTCTTTTTTCATATCCTCTGTTTGTGTCTTGTCACAGTTTGGAGCGTAGGATTGAGCCTCGTCACAAGGTGTTGAGTGCTCTCAGTGCAATGCAACCTTCCAAGCGCCCTCCTAGTCTCCTTAGTGCGCTTTGTTTAAGTGAGCAGAAGTTCCTCAAAAAATATGTCCAGTGCAGTCCTCATGCCAAAAAGTTACTTGAAATGTACAGTGGCAAGCCTGCCCTCTTCTAAAAGACTAGATATTCGGATTCTGTTTTGGTCAGGGTTAGAGGGTTAGATTGTGTTGCGTTGCTCTTATTGATTGAAAGAGGTTTGAGAACAACCAAGGGATCATGAGTCTGTTATGAAGCAGTGCCATGATCCCTCTAGCCCACGAGTAATGAGTGGGAATTAGTATATGTAGAAGATAATCACGACATAGTCAGTTCCGGTCTGGGATCTTGTTTTGGCCAGTTTATTGTCACACCATAATCACAATCAACATGCACTATTAAAGGATACTCAGTTGTGATTGTAATTGAAGGACACTCAGTTGTAATACAATCACAGAGAATGCATCAAGTAACATGTTTTTGAACGATGAAAAAAACTCTCATCACCAGATAACTTGTCTTTTTGCTAGTAGTTTTGCAACGATCGTGCATTGCTCCCTCCCTTTAAATGTGATGGGGTAGATGTGAAATTCTGACTGTTTGAATCATGGTTAACTTGTAAAACAAAATATTCAAATTCCAAATGTAGGGACCTTAAATTTGTATGTATTTTTACAGTAGTGTGATCTGATTGTTTCCAGATCTTCTATATCCATGAGACTTAGCTGGAATTAACACATTTCAAATCCAAGCTAAACATTGGACACTAGTTTGCACACTTTCTCTCCGTGCTTTGTTAATGGTCTCTGTTTGTTTGCTTGGGAAAAAGTTTGTGGTAATGACTTTTATTACTGCTGGTGGTATCAAAGGCCATTCCGAGTGGTAATGGAATGCGATCCATTTCAATCACAAGTCTTGTAAAGCAGAACCGTAGCCACTACTCTAAAACAGACGAGGTGACTCCCTACACAGTGGAGGTATGGGAATCATTGATATTTTTTATTTTATAGGGTTTAAACTATTTGTAAATGCTTTCTTGCTATTTTCTTCATATAATTTTGTGTTTTCAGTGCAACATCTACAGAAAGGTGTGCACATCTGAGAGGATCTGTTACATAATTGCTTTCCCCATGGGATGTTGCCAAGAAGCATTATAGAAGCCAAATGGATCAGAATCAGCAGCCTCGGATTTGAAAAACTTGGTAAGGAGGCAGCAATCATTCTTATAACTAGTTCAAATTTGCTGCCTTTTGCCCCTTCATCGTTTGGTTGATCTTTAGGGCCGTTTTTCTAAAATAGTATGAAAGTTAATATTGAGATTCGACCTTTTACTAAATTTAAAATCTCACCTGTCCAACACTGATCATCCAATGTTTGCTGCCAATGCTTTCTTTAAGACTTTTTCAACTGGTAGAAAGATAGTGAAGCAAAAGTGAGAGTTTTCATTATGAAAAAGCTCACAAGCTTTATTGTAGGGATATCTGGGTGAATGTTTGTATGTGAATCTGTGAGAGACCTCTTGGGCCTGAGCTTGTGACCATACGTTCTTAGGAAAGTGTTCCTGTCTTATGTACGGTGGAAGAGTTTATTTTATCAATAATGTTTCTTGATGATTTCTGCAATCTTGTTCACTACCACGCTTCCCAGTTTCTATAATTGCTGTTGCAATGCTTGTTATGATAATTTAACATAAACCCAGATCAGTGCTCTAAATTATTGTTTTGCATAGTAAAAAGTATTGCTGTTATAGGTAAATCTGTTGTTATTATCATAATGTTGTTATTTCGAGAAGAAAATTTTCTGTTGTTACAGAGATATCAGTTTGCTGTTGATAGACTTAGCTGGTTTGGGCTTGGCTTTTACAGCGATAGTAATTGGCATGGCAGTGCAGTCCTTGAATCCATAACAGTTCGACTCATAACGCACGATAGCTCATCCATACCATATCTATGAAGTGGACTTCATGGGAACATCAAGCACAAATGATCTCTTTTGAAGATAGGCATTCTAGACATGATGGTTGCATGCAACAACTCAGATCACTAAACCAGGGACAAATTTCATGTGTTGTCCCACCTGCCCAATGCAAGTAGGCATGGACCATAGTTTTGGGATTGTAACTATTAGCATTGCATCAATGTTAACCTGGACAAATGGCTTAACACTAAAACTTAGACAGGCGTTAACCAAAGCAAATATTTTCCTGGGGCGTAGTGTACTCATGCTAGGTTTTGGCTTTCCCGGCTGCCGTTTTTTAAGGTTTTCCGGTAGTACGTTACTACGTTGACTGTTTTTCAGTGCAGAAAGCCAAAAACACAGATGGACAGGCTACAGGTCTGTTAAGGGATATACGTCAAAATCACAATTCTGGTAAGCAAATGTGCAATAATGCCTGAACAGCCATCACAAACACCATTCTCATAATCACCATGCACAATGAGGAATCATACAGGGGGATGCATAGAGACAAGGGATGTAAATACTGACTTGAGATTCGTCCCCACATTGATTCATCTGGGTCTTTTGAGACTTCCATCACGATCGTCCTGAATTAATATTTCCAAACACTTGGTGCACAGGCTTTAGTCCGGTCATTTCTTGGGTGATGGGTTTGCACATCCATTCATTGGGTTCTCCGAAATAATTTCCCTGGATGTTTTCCCGACACCCATCACGTTTGTTGGATAGTAACTCTGTTCAACACTTGGCGTGCAGTCTGCAAGCCAGTGCTAAAAGAGCCTGCAATATATGGCGCTACGCCATGCCACACTCGCACACTTATGGCAACATTAATACAGAAACTACTTCTGGGTTGCATTACAACCATCAATTTGAGAACCTATTTGGGCGTTTGTCTCAATCAACCTACTGATTGGTTTATGATTAAGTCCAGATTATTTACAAAACACATTAAATTTTATAGAGTTCCCAAATCTGATTATGTCAGAACATCTTCATAAATATTCAATGGTTCCTGCCGTGTCACATCTTCGCTTGGTTGCTTCTCATACCCATGAAAACTGCCTGATTTCTATACATGTCTACAGTCCTACACTCCATGAAATTTAACTCTCCGCCCCCCATACTTGTCAGGAACTTGTGCAACTAAGCCAACTAAGATCTGCAGATTGATTTATATAGTTTTTCATTGATAAACAAACTCATGATGTAAGAATTGCACAAATGCTTATTGAATTTTTGTATTTTAGTGAGGTTGGATTGGATTTCCTTATGCAAGGATAACCTGCGTGTTAATGAATTGTTTATAGATGGACTGAATTAGTTTCAATCTATAAAATCATAGAAAGAAGGATTTAAAAGGGTGCGAAGCTCAAATTATAGTACGACTTGTACTTCTTCTTGGATGCCTAGCACATCCACAGATGCCACAACCCAAAGCCTAGCACATCCACAGATGCCACATCCCAAAGCCAAGCATCTATTTGGGTTCAGTACCACTGCAGCATCACATCTTGGCAATTGTAAATTTTTTTTGACAAAACTAAGATCAGGAAGGAGCTAAATTCACGTCACAAGTATGAGGATACAACACATCAAAGTGGATTCAAATTCATCGTGGGAAGCAGAGAGCCCTCTTGCAGAATTATGGCTTTGTTAACCATTGTATCTGCAACTTTTTTTAATTCACATAACACATGATAGAATTCACAAGAGAAAAATTGGCTTAAGATTTGTTTGCACTTAGTGATAGTGTTGGAGATGGGGAGACAAGAGGATTGAACCAAATCTTGAATGAGAGAGATAATGGTACACAGGAGTCTCCATTGCAAACCATTTCTCTTAAAGTAATCTAAATTATTTAATATAACCAGTGGCTCTGTAGTGTTATTTAAATTAATCCCTATATTTCAGGCATATCTGAGGCTTACCTTTCCTCCAAGATGGAATTGCCCCCTTGACCAAACAGAACCAGGATTCCCCTTCGCTGCTCCTTGAAAAAACAGTGTGATTTTCTTGAGCATATCCATCTATAGATGCCACTGTCAGCAGGATGCAGATGCGAAGGTCTTCTTTACGATGTTTTATGGATGTTGTGGCCCATTCACATGATTCACAAGTCTTGATTCATTTTTTTAATATTGTCTATGGATTAAATTCCTATCTCCCAGAAAATTAGTGGTAGCAGGTTCTCTAATGAGATTCATGGCATAATGCTTAATTTTCAGTGTGCTCTTTTCTATGTTGTTAAACAACAGATCATTTTTCATTCCAAATTCTCGAGAAAATTTTTCTTGGGATTAGCTTACAGATTACATTGAGAAGAGGTTTCCTTTGGAGGGAGCCATGGTACTATTTAGTCTAGCTGATAGTATTCTGCTTATAGCAAGATCTGGAGAGAATGCTGCCAAACTTTTATAGAGAATCTAGAGTCCATAAAGATATGAAAAATGGACTTTTCGAGTTCCGTGCACAGGATGCACCATGGCAGCCATTGTATTCCTTTTTTCCAAGGTTTTCTAATGTTAAAATTATCTTGTGGGCTAGTGCCCAAAAGAAAAAACCCACTTTTGCATGAAGCCAAATTACAACCCAATAATTGTATCCATATGAAAAAAAGTCCTGAGGTATCCTTTGACTAAGTATCTTAATTACATTTCACTATACTAATGAGTAATGAGATCTGGGACACTAAAGCTGGTAGTGTTTTGCCTATTTTGCAGGGGTGAGACGCATGAGGGCCACCATTTTAGCTGTTTGCTGTAATTGTGGATTGTGATTACGAGGCAGTTAGTTAGTATGCCCCTAATGACAATGGTTTATTTGCAATTTTGCACACAGAATAATGGAGTCCATAAATAATTTATCTAGGGATGTAATTGTGATATTGATAATCCTAAGTCCTTTTGTTTTCTTGTTATCATGAATTACAATATTTTTGATAACTATTATTTTGGAGTAGGCTTTTTTTCTAATTTCTTTCTCTTTTATTTATTTATTTGTTTTAATTAAATTATTGATGTAGTTTGATAATTGTTGATTTCCCTATCAATGAGAGAGTTTTATTTGATCTCGCAGGACTTTTCGAGAATTTAAATAAGTATCAAGATCATATTCACACTTTTTTATTCATAATAATATTAAATTATGTTTGGACAAATGCACTTAACACAAGTTTTAGCTAACAATTTAGAATGGTATAATACCAACCTATATCCATCTTAACTCTAGATCTACCAAAAGCTGAGAGGGATCAAATCTCTCGAGGTGTAAATCTCTTTTAGAGTGAAAAGAAATTTGACCCCTCTTGGCACTTGGTAGATCCGTAGTTAAGATGAATCTAAGCTGGTTTAATTATAAGTTTTTATTAAAACTATTATGATATGTGTACATAGATTGCTCTCCATTTTATATTTAAATTTTTTTTATAAGTTTTCTTTAAAATATATATTTATATGTTAAAAAAACTTATAATTATTAGAGACTCCAGCGAAAAAAAATCCAAAACCTACAATTATTAGAGACCACCCATCTAAGTAGTGGTAGGAAAGATCTTATATTTCACCATTTTTTCCCCAACTTTTTCATTTGATTCCACTTATGTGTTGTTTCTAGAATTATAAGCAAGATATTATAGTGAATTGCATTAACTTCATTGCACTTTTTCCTCTGAAACCACTTAAAAATCTGAATTGTCCTTCCTAGTCCCATTGCTCCTTCAGAATAATGCTTTGCTCTTTTGCATTGCAGCTTGCTTCTCAAGGTGTAAGCACTTCATCAATGATCTTTGTGGAATCCAAAGCTTGCACAATGGTTAGGATACACCCACCATATGATTTATGTGAGCTTTTACTTTTAGTTTCCATTTTCTTTGTTACATTTCTGCACCCTAAACTTGACTTTACTAGTATCCTCTTGTTAGATCGTTTTGGTTGATAACAACGGCCTTCAGTGTTTGTCTCTCTTTGTTAAAATTTTCTCTTACACATTGATGCAATTCTACTTTGTTGCAGTTAAGGCCTTCTACTTCCAAAATCCTTACTTCCATCCTACAGACTTCTCGTAGAGGTTGGCATATCTTTTCCTCCCGCTCTTAAATTTTCCTCCATTTTTTTCACCAAACTTTGCACCATATGCATGCCAATGGTGTCTACGTAACTTATGTTGCCATTTTTTCTTGCAATATAGAACCCCAATTTTTATTTTGTCCTGGAGCTTAACTCTCCTAGAACACCACATTATGTCCACATCTTTCTCCAAAACACGCCCTTGCAAAACTTTTCTTTGTATTCCAATTTGATTTTGAAACACTTAAATAACTCCGCCCTTGTCTCTAGCGACATCTATAAAGACATCAAATTTCCTACTTCCAAACTCTATCTAGCTTGCAAACCCTTTAAAAGCCCTAATTTTTTCATCTTCATCCTTGCAAAACTTACTTTGTCTCGAGTTCCCCCCTCAAACCATTCCCCAATCCTACCCACCACATTGACAAATCACTTAAACCCCTCCAAAGCCCTTCCCTCCACCCCAAACTGTGCAGTATCACTCTTCGAATCATCCATATTTCCTAATCCATCCTTATGTCGAACACCCTCTATCTAGGCTTCTGAAATATTACAAAATTCCTTAAACAACAAACGTTAATTTTAGATAACAATGGTATGTTATGTCGAACACCCTCTATCTAGGCTTCTGAAATATTACAAAATTCCTTAAACAACAAACGTTAATTTTAGATAACAATGGTATGTTCTATGCTTGCAACAATTACTTCAATGGCCTTTTATTATCCCAATGATAATTTCCACTTATTTTCCATTAGAAATCACATTAATCATTAATCAAATTGACATTAAAAATAGATAAAACATAAGCAATAAATGCAAAATACAAGTCAAGACAAGAGAACACAAGAATTTGGTTAAAGCCAAGGAAAAATCCCAAGATGGGGAAAACCCTTGATGAATTCTTCTTATTATAAATATCAAAAGTTCAATAGAGAGAGAGAGTACAAAGTCAAAGTCAAAGTCAAAATTGGCTTCCAATTGATGATCCAATTCCATTGTCCAAAACAACCTTGTCAAATTTGCCATTCAACCCTTAGTCAACAACAATCAAATTATGCCCTAACAAGAAAGTCAAATTTTGGTCAAATTCTTCCAAAACAACTTTATTAAAGGATAGAGGAACTCGACGTCTCTTGCTGGTCAAATTCACCTCAAAAAAATCCCAAAACAATCAATCAAACTTGGTCAAATTCTGCACTTCTTGCTATGGTCAAACCTGGTCATCAACATAAAGGACCAAAATAAATGGCATGTCCCTTTTAACCTTGAAGTATAGGTTTGGATAAACATAGCTCCTTGTGAATCCCAGCTTCATGAGATAGCTATCAATTCTCTCATACCAAGCCCTAGGGGCTTGCTTCAGCCCATAAAGGGGTTTTTTCAGTCGACAGACATGTGTCCTTCTATCTTGTACTTCAAACCCCTGAGGTTGTTTCAAGTAGACTTCATTCTTAAGTGAGGCAACCAAGAAAGCAATCTTGATGTCCATTTGATGTAAGCTCCATCCTTGATTTGCAACGAGAGAAATTAGAGATCAAATAGTGGTGTTTCGAGCAACCAGTGCAAATATTTCATCATAGTCCACTCCTTCCTTTTGAGAGAAGCCATGAGCTACAAACCTGGCCTTATATTTTTCAACACTTCCATCAACTCCATGTTTAATTTTGTAAAGCCATTTTGAGGTGTCCACGAACTCATCCTTGGGTATATGCACCATGTCTAATACATCATTCTTCATGGTCGATTCATATTCCTCATTCATCGCATCTTCTAGGCTTGGTGCTTTAAAACTTCTTCGAACATGCAAGGTTCAACTTGCACAATAATACTCATAGCAACAAAATACCCTTGATACCTATTAGGCTTCTTACTTTCACAAAATGCCCCTGTTACACAGTAATTTGTCACTGTCCCTGCAATACCCATCTTGCCCATTGGAGGGTTGTTTTTGTGACTAATTAGAAGTGTCATGCCTTGAAAATACCATCATTGCATCCCTTGCCATGAGGACAACTTTCCTTCTGTTGACCATTTCCTGAGCAGACCACTAAAAACACCTGTTTATGCCTTGGCGCTGGTAGCCCGTTATGCCCTCGCGCCAATGAGGAAAATTAACACTGAGCCCATGCCAGCTGGTGCTCTGTCCCAGTTAAGCACCCGCGCCAATCTTCTTATGGAAATTTTTTTGAAAAGAGAGGCGAATTTTTAGTTACAACAACTTCGTGGATGAGTCATAGGGAGTGGTTCGACTGAATAACCACGGCCTTCCTCCTTTGGCCTCTTGTTTCCACTTTATGGGGAAACCTCCCAAGGGATAAGGCCTCCCTTCCACTATTGTAGGGATTCCAACCTCCTCCTCTCCTCTATAAATATAGCCATCTTCCATTGATGTGCTGGTTGAACATCAGCTAAATAGCTGAATAGCTGAACTTGTAGAAAGGAGACTATAGCCAGACAACTTTTGAGAGCCAAGGCGAAGAGAGAGAGCTTTGTCCCGTTTCCAACAGGTTTCGTTGAGACGTGCTCCGCTGTCAACCCCGCCGAAGGAAGATCAAGTGTCAGAGCTTTGGGTTGTATCTTTCCTTTGTTATTTTAATGATAAGCGACTTTGATTATAGTTCCATTCATGTGTCTATTTCTTTATGCAAAGAATTGCATCCTCTCCGACTGATGTATGGTTACATGTTTTAGATTTTACGTTGCATGTCGTTGTATCCTTTGCATGTGTGCAGGTGTTCGGACGCGTCAAGCGGAAGGATCATGATCTGCCAAGCAAGGGATGGGAAGCGTCATCCTTTCTTCAACGACCACCACGTGGGATTTGAGGTAGGCAATTCTTTATTATTTTTGTCATTTTGTAACTAGGAACTTGCATCACTGCATGACTTGATTGTTGCTAGACCCGATGTGGGCTAGTAGGGGTCGCCTCTATCCGCAGAGGGGATTTACCTCCTCAACAACCCCTCTTAGAGCAATATGTATTTCACAATCTTCAAGAGTGTCCTTCAACCATAGAGGTATTTTCCTTGAAGTAGAGGAATCACGAGGAGGTGGATCAATATGATCCACCGGGCATAGGCTCATCCGTTAGAAGTTCATCTTGTTTTTCTACAACATCATTATCGTCCTTCCTTGAGATGGGTAGATCTCTAGATTTCCCAAGGGAAGTGTCTTCATCAAAGCTAACTCTCGATCGATTTGATTCTTCTTATTATATGTACACTATAAAATTTGGCCCAATTTCCGACGGCCACTTCATCGATATTCTGACACATAGTCATCGCAAGAGTGACAGTCTGAGGTCGGAAAAAACGTGGTTAGCCATTACGTCGCAATTCCGACGCTTTTCCAAAGTGTCGCAATACCAACACTTTTTTCAACGTTTTGCAAAGTGTCGCTATTCCGACGTTTTATAAGCGTTAGTCTTCCGACGATCACCAACTGTCGGTCTTTCAACACTTTTGATGTTTTCAAAAAAACGTCGCAATTCTGACGTTATGGCTTCCAACGTTTAATTCCAACGTTTTACAAACCATCGCAATTTCGACGAAATATCATTTGACGTTTAGAACGTCATGCGTCCGACGCTTATGTAACGCCGCTTTACCGACGAAAAAGTTAAAAATATTTAAAAAAAACGTCGCTCTTCCGATGATCGAGGCGTCGGTCTTCCGACGAAAAAGTAAAAATATTTAAAAAAATAGCGTCGGTTTTCCGACGATCGAGGCGTCGGTCTTCCGACGAAAATGTAAAAATATTAAAAAAAAATAATGGCACTCTTCCGACGATAGAGGCATCGGTCTTCTGACGAAAATGTCAAAATATTAAAAAAAATAACGTCGCTCTTTCGACGTCTAAGGCATCAGTCTTTCGACGAAACATTACAAAAATTTTTAAAAAAATCACAGTAGGTAAAAACCTACGGTAAATATAATGACCCGTGCAACAGCTAGTATTGTGGGATGGTGTCGATCTGAAAAACTTCTTCAAACACGAATTTGAGAAACTACCGTATATTTTATATATATCGATCGAGTATCTATGTGTTTGAAATATCGTTATTGAAGCTGATGTTACATTTGCTTTTGTTACCAACCTATGTCTTGTGAGTGTGGTTAGTTGGTAATGTGAGTGGGGCTTAATCCAATGAATTCAGGACAATACACCACCATAATAGAGCCAACGCCTTCGGGCCAATACATGACCCGAGCTTATAGGTAAACAATTTCAGGCCAGTACATGACCAGAGCTTCTGATTCAAAGCCTTTGATCCAATGCACAACCATATTAAAGCCAATGCCTTTGACCCAAATCATAATAGAAATTATGATCCAATTCATAACAGAGCTCGGAAAACTATACCAGATCTTACATCTTCAAGCCAATATACAACCATAATAGAGATTATGAGCCAATGCCTTCAGGAAAAATCACAACAGGGTTTACGGGCCAAAACATTCAGTCCAAATCATAAAAATACTTACCAAACAATGCCTTTAGGCTATAGGTATATTTATTTTCACACCCAATTTAATTCTGCCAAATGTTCAACAATGAAAACGGATGTATAGAGCAGCAGCAGTTGTAGCTTCTACAATCGGGTTAGTAGCTTCGACCCTTTCTGCAGCCCTCATTTTAGATTCTCTTATTTGTTCAACAATGAAAACGATGTCTGCAATCCAAGTTATCTGCAATCCTAAATCTTACAGGGTTTAAGGCTATAAATTGTTGGGTTATTGTAATTTATGGTTTATTTTATAAGTCCAAGCATTATGAAAACATCCATTGTTCAGAGATTACATTAGCTAAAGACAAATTTATTGTTTGTTTGGATGTATGCAGGAGGTGGAGCTCTCATATACAGGTACCGTGATCTGATCCAGTCCTAGTAGTAGTGGAGTTACTGATCTTAGTTAGATTGGAATTACACCTTACAATTTGATAAGAGTTTGCATTGCCTGATGAACAAAATGCAACTTTAATTGCAACCAAAAAAAAGGAAATCCTCTTGCAGAGTCCATAAAGGTGGTAGTTCTATATGGCCAGGCTTCACTTGAACAAACATGTTTGCCATTACATTTTTAGTCTGCTCTGCCAGACAGAGCTGGGGCAAGGATGAAATGCATGCTCAAGAGTTCAACTTTCAGGGCAAAAACTTGAGAAATTTAAATAAATTGCACCTAAAATTCTCAGTAACACCTACCTTCATTGGCAATGGCACTTTTGGTACATATAAACAATAGTAAAAACGAATAGATGAGAAATAAAGGAAGAAAAACTGGACTCAATGCCTGGCTTGGACCTGCAAGATGAGAAATAAAGGCACGTTGACAGGCCATCTCACATAGACTTGTCAGGACAATGCAATTTCATGGCAAACAGCAGCGCAAGCCACACATCTCAAAACAGAACCAACACAATGCAACATAGAAAGCAAGAATGCTCGTCTTGTACAAGGGTAACCTAATAATCAGTATAATGTTATATCGATATGTAATAAGTTGTGATGGCTTGGCATTGATGAGAAAAATGGGAAAGATGTTAAAAATAATAAAATAAAGATAGGAATATGAAAAGGAGGGATGGATAACTTAAAGGCCATAGAGTATGATGAAAATACACGATACGGTTTTGACAGCAAGAGTTAACGATGATACACTAAAACCACCCAATAAAAAAAACACTGCAAGCTGTACCTATAAAAGAAACATTATGATAACAAAAAATTGTGTATCTAGTACCAACAATTTTGACAGCAAGAGGCAATAATGATACACTAAAACCACCCAATAAAAAAAACATTGCAAGTTGTACCTATAAAAGAAACATTATAATAACAAAAAATTGTGTATCTAGTACCAACAACCTGCAAGCCAGTACTAGCAGGAACTTGTGACTTGGCAAGGGCTAAGATATCCAGACACTCACATATAATGGTTCCACTCCATGGGGTGTGCCCAAATTTCAAGCCTCATATCACAACAAACCAATATTAATCATTCAAACACATGTGCAGACCAGAGGCCTCCATGGAGGAAACACATTCTTAACAATAGGCCCACTCAAGTTGTGCATATACAGGAAGTAATTGGTAATAAAATTTCCATTCTTTGGATACTGGAAGCAATTGGTAATAAAATGTCCATTCTTTGGTTACTGGAATAGATGTACAGTGACAATTTCCAAAGATATTTTCCTTGACTAAACTAAATTAGTGCAATGGAAATCACAAACACTGAATACATGGGTTTAGCTTTAAAGAAGCAGAAGGCAACACAATATTGCTTGAGCTCTTGGAGTTTGCAATTTTCCCTGTGTAAGCTTATTGGAACCAAGTGCCATGACCTCACACTTTCCAAGTTATGATACATGACAATTTCCAAGAGGTGTGAATCAGAACACCCTAACATGTTTATCCCATTTCTGAAGGGTATTGCTTTTTGAAGGAGTTGGACTAACAAAATTCTTTTTTATCAAGTTTTCTTGCTCAACTTGTTATCTAGATGCCATGGTTCCAATATTAGTAAAGGAAAAATCCTGCAATATATCTGTATTAAAAAATTTTTATATAAGCTTCTAAAATACAGAAGTGGTTGGAATCCAATCTCCTTTAAGGCTAACAATTTGTATTCTCATTCGAAGGGAAAAAATATAATGACAAATTTTGGTGTTCAAGCAGTCACTTAAGATTCTAGAAGTTTGTACTACTAAAGCAAATACATTCTTTCTACCATGGAGCCTAGGAAAAATTAAAATATTGACACTACAAGCCTTTCAAACATTTCTCAGCCTACACAAAATCATTCAAAGTCTTCTGGGTTGTTTTCAGAGGTCAGGATGTATGCAAGAGGTGGAGGACTTGAGAGAACTACCATACTAAGGAGGAGAGCATGAGTATTGAAACTGGGTATTGCTTCTCTAGTGAACACTTGATTACTTACTGTAATGGGTTTTACATATTAAAATTGTATTCATACTAAGAGAAGCCGAAATAATAGAGATTAAATTTTCTAGATCCAAACACCCAATTTCCATAAAATCAAGAGAAAATTGGGTTAAAACAGTTTAGCAAATTGATATTTCAAAAACTAATGTCAGGAATAAGAACTGTAAGCTACTTAAACCCTAACAAGCACTTTTGAATTGGATGTTCATGGCATGTTGTCCGCCCCATCTTAGTTAGATTGGAATTACACCTTGCAATTTGATAAGAGTTTGTATTAATTGATGAAAAAAATGCAACTTTAATTGCAACAAAAAAAAAGGCAATCCTCTTGCAGAGTCCATAAAGGTGGTAGTTCTATATGGCCAGGCTTCCCTTGAACAAACATGTCTGTCATTACATTTTTAGTCTACTCTGCCAGACAAAGCTGAGGCAAGGATGAAATGCATGCTCAAGAGTTCAACTTTCAAGGAAAAAACTTGAGAAATTTAAAGAAATTGCACCTAAAATTCTCAGTAACACCTACCTTCATTGGCAATGGCACTTCTGGTACATATAAACAGTAGTAAAAACGAATAGATGAGAAATAAAGGAAGAAAAACTGGACTCAATGCCTAGCTTGGACCTGCAAGATGAGAAATAAAGGCACGTTGACAAGCCATCTCACATAGACCTGTCAGCACAATTCAATTTTATGGCAAACAACAACTCAAGCCACACATCTCAAAACAGAACCCACATAGTGCAACATAGCAAGCAAGAATGCTCGTCTTGTACAAGGGTAACCCAATAATCACTAGAATGTTATATCGAAATGTAAAAAGCTGTGATGGCTTGGCATTGATGAGAACACCCTAACACATTTATTCCATTTCCCAAGGGTATTGCTTTTTGAAGGATTTGGACTAAAAAATTCGTTTTTATCAAATGTGCTTGCTCAACTTGTTATCCAGATGCCATAGTTCCAATATTAGTAAAGGAAAAATCCTGCAATATATCTATATTAAAAAAAATGTATATAAGCTTCTAAAATACAAAAGTGGTTGGAATCCAATCTCCTTTAAGGCTAACAATTTTTATTCTCATTCGAAGGGAAAAAATATAATGACAAATTTTGGTGTTCAAGAAGTCACTTAAGATTCTAGAAGTTTTTACTACTAAAGCAAATACATTCTTTCTGCCATAGAGCCTAGGAAAAATTAAAATATTAACATTACAAGCAAGCCTTTCAAACATTTCTCGGCCTACACAAAATCATTCAAAGTCTTCTGGGTTGTTTTCAGAGGTCGGGATGTACGCAGGAGTCGGAGACACATACAGGGAAAAATATTCTGCCAATACCTTCTTCACTTCAGGAAGCATCAAGCTTATATATGGTAGCATATCCTTTGGTTCTATTACCAAAGAACACATGTTTCCAACAATTTGGGTTGCTTTCTTTTTAGTATCTGCACTTCTTTCCCTAAGACCGCGGTGGACTATAGGCACCAACAATGCTAGTGATGGAGCATCAATAGTATTGACAAACGTTGTCTACCATGATGGTAAGAGATAAAGGAATATAAGATGTTGGTAATAAATAAACAACATCAAATCTCGCAAAAAATGGTATAGAAGGCCTGACACGAAACTTTAAAAAATACCTGCAGAAGAATGTCAAGGGAATGCTTTGTGTATTCATTGGGATCTGAGATACTCAAGAGTAATGTTGAAACTAGTGCAGATATTTCAGGGTTCTTGATTACACTGCCAACCTGTTGATGCAGTTAGCACCAGTCAAATAACAATTATTTGAATAGAAGAATAAGCAATAAATATTGAACAAAATAGAGACGATTGGAATTGACACTCAGATACAAGGCATGTTACTTGTTGTAAATCGATCTGAGTAGCGGATTGAACCTTTGGGTGTGTGTCAGTTAAAACCTGCAATGTCCATGACAAAGAATTAGATTACTGAACCAAAAGAATAAGATAATTAGGTAAAACAAAGATTGTGATAGTTTAGAACCCTAAGCAATCTCAAATTTTACTTCAATATTTCTTCATTGATCCAAACCTCCGTCAGTTTAGGAACAATTTTTGGAAGACATTGTGATAGCTGTTGAAGTGCACAGTAAGCCATTGCTCCCAGTAGTTGGACACTTAACTTATGTAACAGAACAATGATCAAAACAGAACAATGATCAAATAGTGCAAGTAATACAAGTTCGAGCTAGGGATCAAAACCCAAAACCCTAATTTAGGCAGATTAGCGCCTGCACGCACACACAAATAATATTATTCGTCTAGACAATAAAATGTGCCATATAGTAGGGTTCCAACAAGGGGGAAAAGGCGATGAAGCTACAATGGAAGCTACCAAATCTGCAATGACAAACAGGGATCACTTAATAGGGCCATTATATGGATTCTACGCACAGTCCTTAGTAATGCCAATTCCTTTGATTTTTTTCTATGAGGAGCCTAGTTACGCTCCTTAAAATTCAAGGACAAAATTCAAATTGATTCTGCTCCATACACTCCAAAAGAGGGGCATCCCTATTGGTAACAGAGATACAAGCCTGTTTGGTAGTTACACTAAAATTCTTGGGATTTAAAGACTGATATGATTCCAAATTGGCTCGTTTTACAGTTCACATAATGGAAATTATGGCAGCTTGTATGTCATAGGCTATGTACCCCATGAACAATGGCATTAACCCTTGCTACAATTCAGGCTTATACATGAGCTTTGGAATCTAGAAATCAAAATGTGGTTTAAAATTTAAATTATCCTCCTATATGTGACTGACCAAACTACATGTCTAATAGGGAAGATTTTGTAATCATTCAATCTTTAAAAGACTTGGCATGAGTCAATTTGGGGAATTGAAGCTAGTTGAACCACCCTCTTCTCAAACTGGAGAAAAAATCATGGAGGATCAAGGGCGATGGTAAGACGAGAAAACTGGATGAGGAAGCCAATGGCGCCACTCTGCAACTCTCGAAGGACGATCTGCACTCGTTGTTGGAGCCAATGAGCAAAGATGGCTCGACACGAACGCGCCCGGTCGAGCGACCTCACACAACGCGACACGATGCGCCCGACGAACAATGCCACAAGGGATCAAACAAAAAATGGGTCACCTGAACATGCACAAGGCACTCGGGCGGTCACAACTTAGCAAAACTAATACGAGCGCCCTCGAACGAATCAGCCCGACCCGAACGCGCTTGGTCGGGCGACCTCACACGGCGCGACACGACGCGCCTGACCGAACGATGCCACAAGGGAGAAAATGGAAAACGGGCCTCCTGAGCGTGCACAAGCTGGCACCTAGGTGGTCACAACTTAGAAAAACTGATACGGGCGCCCTCGAATGAAACGACCCGACCTGAACGCGCCTGGTAGGGTGACCTCACACGGCGCGACATGACGACGTGCCCAATGAATTACGATGCCATAAGGGAGCAAACGACAAACCGGCCACCCAAATTTTCACAAGGCACCCAGGTGGTCACAACTTAGCAAAACTGATATGGGCGCCCTCGAACGAAACGGCCCGACCCGAACGCGCCCTGTCGGGAAACCTCACACGGCGCGCCCGACTGAACGATGCCACAAGGGAGAAAACGGCAAACGGGCCGCTCGAACATGCACAAGGCACCCAGGCAGTCACAACTTAGTAAAACTAATACAGGCGCCCTTGAACGAAACGGCCTGACCCGAACACGCCCGGTCGGGCGACCTCACACGGCGCGACACGACGCACCCAATCGAATGATGCCACAAGGGAGAAAATGGCAAACGGGTCACCCAAACGTGCACAAGGCACCCAAGCGGTCACAACTTAGCAAAACTGATACAGGCGCCCTCGAACGAAACGGCCCGACCCGAACGCACCTGGTCGGGCAACCTCACACGGTGCGCCCGACCGAATGATGCCACAAGGGAGAAAATGGAAAACGGGTTGCCCAACGTGCACAAGGCACTCGGGTGGTCACAACTTAGCAAAACTGATACGGGCACCCTCGAACGAAACGGCCCGACCCGAACGCGCCCAGTAAAGCGACCTCACACAGCGCGACACGACGCGCCCGAATGAACGATGCCACAAGGGAGCAAACAGAAAATGGGCCACCCGAACGTGCACAAGGCACCCGGGCGGTCACAACTTAGAAAAACTGATACGAGCGCCCTTGAACTAAACGACCCGACCTAAACGCGCCCGGTTGGGTGACCTCACACAGCGCATCACGACGCGCCCGACCGAACGATTCCACAAGGGAGAAAATGGTAAACGGGCCACTTGAATGTGCACAAGGTACCCGGGTGGTCACAAATTAGAAAAACTGATACGGGTGCCATCGAATGAAACGGTTCGACCCGAATAGGCCCAGTCGAGCAACCTCACACGGCACGACACGACGCGCCCGAACGAATGATGCCACAAGGGAGAAAATAGCAAATGGGCCACCCGAACGTACACAAGGCACCCAGGTGGTCACAACTTAGCAAAAATGATACGGGTGCCCTCGAACGAATCAGGTTTATAGGTTTAGGGGGTTAAATGGGTTAGGGGTTTAATAGGGATTTAGGGGGTTAAATGGGTTAGGGGTTAAGGGTTTAGAGGTTTATGGTTTAGGGGTTAAATGGGTTAGGGGGTTAAATGGGTTAGGGGTTGGGAATTAGTGTTTAAGGGGTTAGGGGTTAAGATGATAGTTTCATCGGTCTATGTTTGTGTACATTAGTTGCTTATTATTTGCGTCTCAATGTAACAAGGATATAGTGAGAGGATTGAAGGGTAGAGAGAGAGAGAGAGAGAGAGAGAGATTGGGGAAGAGAGAGGGAGGTATAAGGTGAGAAAGGGAGAGAGAAGAAGGACAAGAGATAGGACTTAAGAGAGATCAACTGGAACTTAGAGGGGAGTAATTTCCATAGAGAGAATTAGAAACATTTACCTGAACAAGTTTATTAGTGGTCGAACAAGCTCCTAGATACCATAATGAAAAGAAACAAGAAAATAAAACCCTAATTTTCTACTAAGCCAACTAGAATAAGGAAATTTAGTTTATAACATGAAGGGGGGTTAATAAAATAGTGTAATAGCTCACCTGTGGAAGGGATCAATCCTGATCTTGAGGGATTGTGATGGAATGATGCCAAAGACCCCTACAAAAATTAACAAATGTAAATAGCCTTTTATTTATAGAGAAAATATATATATGTACAGATAAATGGGTAAAGGACGAGTCTTTGAATCCTCACCATTTAAGTCGAGCAAGAATTCTATAAAATCTTATCCCCAAAACAGAAAGAATGAATCCCAACTTGAAGCCCTGGAGGTCGTGACTATCAAGAGCTTCAATCCGTTCCTGCAACTAAAAACCATAATCAATTTCACAATGGTCTTCCAAATTAGTGACAAAGGAAAATTAGCCTAGAACAAGTTCGGGGAGAGGAGGGGTAGCTACCCTCTAACTTACTCCAACCTCCCTACATCACTAATCTGAAACGGCCAAGTGATGAGCACCATAGATCCTTATGCAATCTCTAGGTCATGAGCCACTAGATGGAAGACAATGACACCTAAGTTATGTATTCTTCAATATGGGCATGTGAAATTTTTTATAGTTAAGGTGGAACCTAGGGAGGAACCCTAATTAATTCAAATAATATCAAATCATTGTTGACATATGTCGAAAGTTAGTCAGAGAGTGAATTAGCATCCCAAACCTTTTTAAATGTGTATTAGAACTGGAAAGGAAATAATATAGTATAAATAGATGATAGATTCTGTAGAATGACAATTAATAAATTTTATTGTATCATTCACAAAGAAAGCATTATGAGGAAAGGAAGTGGTGCATCCATTATTGTAGATCTAACTGGGGAATGAATCCTGTGATACGAATGGCGTGTTAATGGAAATTGTGCAACAATTTAAGAATGAAATGGAAAGCCTAACAGAAAACAATCAAATGGAAAGTTAAGGGTTTATAGGTTTAGGGTTTAAGGGGTTAGGGTTAAGGGTTTAATGGTTTAGGGTTTAAGGGGTTAGGGGTTAGGGGTTTAATGTAACAATTTTGTAAGTATTAATGTTGCTTGTTGCCGTGTCTTCTTTATTTATTAATTTATATTATTTTTTAGCCATTGCTTTACATTTATTAATGATGAAAATGTCTATTGCAATCAAACCAAATGTATGTTCAATCTCCAGTTTCAAACTCAGCCACATTGTTGTCACACAATTTAAGTCCAGAGAATGGCCATCTGATGAAGTCTTAATAACCAGACTACACCTCATGACTACTCCAGAAAATATTAAGTTTGAGTGTCCCACAATCATGAGAAATTCGGCTCTTATACTCTTGCTCCACCTGATCACTGTGTCCTGGAAATACCCTTGTTTATTGCAAAAACATCCTGATGTTGTCGACCTTGTCCCTTAACAGACCAAGGAAACATATGTGACTGAGAGGAATGGAAAGCACTACAAAGTTGAAGAGAGTACAAAAGACTAAGATGGTTTAAAGGATAAGCTTGAAATAGAATGTAGCAGTGTTGAAACAACTAAAAGTTGTCCCAAAAAAATAGTTGATGATGCGAAACCTTCTTCTGTACCAGTCAAGCAAGACTACATTCATGTGAGAGCAAGAAGAGGCCAAGCAATTGATAGGCATAGCCGGGAAGAATATAGGGTATGGTTCCCTCTTTTTGATGAAATATTTGATTTACATTTTTTCTATCGAAGATTAACCATTTTAACCTTGCCGACAAGGCAGAATTAACCCAATCATAGATCCCAATATGTCATGATATATATTAACTCTAGATATATATGAGAAGGAATAATTATAAAGACATAGATTGATAGAGGTGGCGAGACAAGGGGAGTCACAAGGGAGAGATGGAGATAAAGTGAAGGAGAGGGGAGATAAGGAATGGATCATCTGAGAGAGAGAGAGGGAGAGGAGTGAGAGAGGTAGAGAAGGGTAAGAGAGGGAGATAGTGATAACATAAGAAGCTGATAACCCCAGAGATGGATAAGATAAAACTTGACAACATATTGGTCAATTTCCTTGACCCTTTATTGGTTATTCAGAAGGAGTATGAATACACCATCATTAATATCAAGGTAACTGGCCCATAGCAAATCAAGTGGTTAAGGGGTTTAGGGGTTAGATGTTTGGGTTTTAGGGGGTTAAATCATGGGTTAGGGTTAATGCATGGGCGTGCCTGACCGAACGATGCCACAAGGGAGAAAACGGAAAACAGGTCGCCCGAACGTGCATAAGGCACTCGGGCAGTCACAACTTAGCAAAACTGATACAGATGCCCTCGAACGAAATGACTCAAACCGAACGCGCCCGGTCGGGCGACCTCACACAACACGACACGATGTGCCTGACTGAACGATGCCACAAGGGAGAAAACGAAAAACAGGCCGCTCGAACGTGCATAAGGCACCTGGGCAGTCACAACTTAGCAAAACTAATACGGGCGCCCTCGAACAAAACGACCTGAACCGAATGCGCTCGGTCGGGCGACCTCACACAGCGCGACACGACGCGCCCAACCGAACGATGCCACAAGGGATAAAACGACAAACCAGCCGCCTGAACGTGCACAAGGCACCCGACTGGTCACAACTTAGCAAAACTGACACGAGCGCCCTTGAACAAAACGACCCGACCCAAACGTGCCTGGTTGGGCGAACTCACACAGCACGACACGACGCGCCTGACCGAACGAATATGCCACAAGGGAGCAAAAAACAAACGGGCCGCCCGAACGTGCACAAGGAACCTGGGCAGTCACAACTTAGCAAAACTGATACGACCACCCTTGAACAAAACAGCTCAACCCGAACATGCCCGGTCGGCCCACCTCACATGGCGCGACATGGCATGCCCGACCGAACGATGCCACAAGCGAGAAAATGGCAAACGGGCCGCTCGAACATGCATAAGGCACTCGTGCAGTCACAACTTAGCAAAACTAATACGGGCGCCCTCGAACGAAACGGTCTGATAAGAACATGCCCAATCGGGCGACCTTGCACAGCGCGACACGAAGCACCCGACTGAACAATGCCACAAGGGAGAAAATGGAAAACGAGCCGCTTGAACATGCACAAGGCACCCGGGCAGTCACAACTTAGCAAAACTGATACGGGCGCCCTCAAACAATACGGCCTAAACCGAACGTGCTCGGTCGGGCAACCTCGCACAGTGCGACACAGCGTGCCCAACCGAATGATGCCACAAGGGATCAAACAACAAACGGGCCGCTCAAATGTGTAGAAGGCACCCGAGCGGTCACAACTTAGCAATATTGATACAGGAGCCCTCGAATGAAACGGCCTGACTCGAACGTGCCTGGTCGAGCGACCTCACAAGGCGCGACACGATGCGCCTGACCGAACGAATATGCCACAAGGGAGCAAACAGAAAACAGGCTGCCAGAACGTGCACAAGGCACCCGGGCAGTCACAACTTAGCAAAACTGATACAGGCGCCCTTGAACAAAACGACCTGACATGAATGCACCCGGTTGGGCAACCTCACATGGCGCGACACGGCGCGCCCGACCGAATGATGCCACAAGGGAGAAAACAGCAAACAGGCCACCCGAATGTGCACATGGCACTCAGGTGGTCATAACTTAGCAAAACTGATACGGGTGCCCTCGAATGAAATGACCCGACCTAAACGCGCCCGGTCAGGTGACCTCACACGGCGTGACATGACGTGCCCGACCGAACGATGCCACAAGATAGGAGCAAACAACAAACGGGTTGCCTGAACATGCACAAGGCACCCTGGCGGTCACAACCTAGCAAAATAGATACGGGCGCCCTTGAAAGAAACGGCCTGAACCGAAAGCGCCCGGTCGGGGGACCTCACACAGCACGACACCACGTGCCCGACCGAATGATGCCACAAGGGAGCAAATGGAAAAAGGGCCGCCCGAACATGCACAAGGCACCCCGATGGTCACAACTTAGCAAAAATGATACAGGCATCCTCGAACGAAACGACGCGACCCGAACGCTCTCGGTTGCGCGACCTCACATGGCGTGACACGACGCGCTTGACCGAACGAATATGCCACAAGGGAGCAAACGACAAACGGGCCTATGGTGTATGACTGCAAGTGAAGCCACCCGATGGTGTATGACTGTGGGTGCGTTGTGGTCGGTAGGCCTAGCTAATTCACAACATCTACTGAAATGAGGTTCTTTTGGCTCTTGTTTTCGACAATGAACTGCAACGGAGAACCCTTCACCCACATCTATGAGTGGAAGAGGCGATCCCCCTCCTCTGGATCTTCATGCTCATCCTTATGGATCTTGGTGTTAGTAACAGTGGCACTGGGCTCTGCATCAATCATATGCTTCCCTTTGTCATTCCCCTTATCGGGTTCTAACTTAGAATAAGAGCATGCATCTTGTTAGCACTCATTTTTTCACCCTCGAAAGTTGTCTTTCATGATCAGTTTTTGGCTATGATTCCTTACGCCTTCACTATATTCACCATTTTCCGTCATTATCATATACCTCGATTTTTCTAAAAAGCCCTAAATTACCCCAATCTGGCCATTTGCATGCTAAAATATATGAAATCCTATTTTTCGTAAACTATCTTAATGATTGTCCTATCTATTTCCCTCTTTTGCCATTTTTGTAAAAAATCTCAAAATGCCCTAATCCTATCGTATTCTAGCTTATTTTATTGGGCAAATAAAAAGGTGTATATCAATTTTATATTTAATATAAAATTGTTCGTATTCTAGCTTATTTTATTAGGCAAATAAAAAGGTGTATAAAATTGTTTATATTTTTAATCAAAAGGTGGGCTCTTTAACTCCATCAAGCCCCTGGCTCAGCCCAAGCACCTACACTAATCACCACAGAACCGAGGCCGAGAACCACAATCTAAACCACAACCAAGTCAAAGTCATGAGGGGAGGGGCCTAGCGCATGCGCCGAGTCCCAATTGAATGTATGAGTGTGCATAGCCTTCGGCTCGTAGTCGAAACATGTAAAACCTCAACACATTTATAAACACCAATATGGCTTATATGCCCAGTGAATGTGGGATTATCCCACCGAACAGAAGAATATAAAAATGGAAAACAGCAGGCACTGGTCACCGCAAGTATGATCTCTCGGCATCCTCGGCACTCTTAACACCGGGGTCAACCAGGCCCTTCTTGATGACGTGTATAGTGCCCTTCTTGTCGACCTGTCGAGCTAGCCAATGATATTAACAACAAATAAATATCGGAGGTTTGAACCTTGTTTTCAGAGCTCGGTTTTGTTTGTTTATCGAGGACAACAAGTGGCTTGGGAATTTTCGGTTGGATGGAATTCATCCTGATCCCTGAGGTGTCCCTCAAATAGAGACAAGGTTTTATATTTGCAGTCAACTCAAGTTGTAAAGCGCAATAATTCTGGAGACGAAACAAAACCACAAGCTATAAAGCGCAAGAATTCTGGTTTGATATTTGCAGCCAACTCAAGTTGTAAAGCGCAAGAATTCTGGAGACGAAACAGAACTGCAACTTGTAAAGCGCAACTTGTAAAGCGCAAGAATTCTGGTTTGATATTTGTAGCCAACTCAAGTTGTAAAGCGCAAGAATTCCATAAAAGTATATTTGCCCCAAACCATCGCAAGATCGACACTTTGCCACAAACCGTCGCAATAGCAACGCCTTCCTCTAAACGTCGCAATAGCGACACCTTGTCTCTGTAACGTTGCAAGAGCGACACTTTTCCCCAAACCGTCGCAATAACGACGCCTTCCTCAAAACGTCACAATTGCGACACCTTGTCTAAGTGTCGTAATACAGACATATTTCAGCAATTCGTCGCAATTACGACGCTTCTTTACAAACGTTGCAAGATCGACAGTTACCTCTAAGTGTCGCAATACCGACACTTTTCTCCAAACGTCAGTATAGCAACAGTTTGTGGTGGGATTTGAAAAATTGATAAAATTTGGGGAAATTTCCGACATTTCGTCAAAAGTGTCGGAACTAAAGTGTCAGAATTTCCGCCAAATGTACTAGTGATATCAGTGTTCAATAGAGCTGAGACAAGATGCAAATATTGTTCATGTTGACAGGATGGCATGATGATCGATGGTCAGATAATGGTAGGTGGAATTCTCCCTAGTTGAGAGGGAATGTTAAAGTTTGCAACTAGGGCCAAATTCCACTTTGGACAACTCATTTGATGGAGATAATTATTGCATTGGATTCGTCTTTTCAAGAGGACCAAAAATGACCTAAAATCACTAAATTTGGACAATGAAAAATATGTTTTTGAAGTGAAGCCCACACATGAGAAAATTGTCAAGGTCAACCACAAAATCATGTAGGCTCATGAAGCCCAAGAGACATGTCTTTTGACCCTCATTGACTCATATAAATAAGAGTGAGCTCCAACCTCATTTGGCATCATCAACTCAAAACATATCTTCTCTCTCCTCATTTTATTCGTTCATACAACTCAAAATTGGAAGGAATCTCTCACACATGTGAAGGGACAAGTGGTTGTTTCTGATTGGCTGAATTTCAGACTTATTGTAGGGAATTGACCGGTGTTGACTTGGGTGTAAGTGACCTTCCTTGACTGCAATTTTTGGAGGAATAATTTTGTTTGGGCATGCCACATTAATTGGCAAAGAAACCAAGGATTTTTGGGCTTGTTGACCAACATTGACCTAAGGGCTAACTGCATGTTTGATCAAAACAAGAAGTGTTGAATTTGACCAAGTTTGATTGACTGTTTTGGCATTGTTTTAAGCTAACTTTGACCAACAAGAGACACTGTGTTTCTCTCTCCTTTGACCAAGATGTTTTGGAAGATTTTGACCAAAGTTTGACTACTATTGCCTAAGGGCAGAATTGCAGATTTGACAGGGTTGTTTTGGACAGTGGTATTGATCATCTATTGGCAAGTCAATCTTGACTTTAAATTTGTATTATTGTACTCTCTCTCTCTCTGCTGAACATTTGATATTTATAATAAGAATAATTGATCAAGGGTTTTCCGCATCTTGGGGTTTTTCCCTGGCTTGAGCCAAATTCTTGTGTCAATTTTAGATAACAATGGTATATTCTATGCTTGAAACAAATCCTTCAATGTCCTTTTATTAGCCCAATGATAATTTCCACTTATTTTCCAATAGTAATCAAATTAACTATTGATCATATTGATAGTAACAATAGATATAACATAGGTAGCCAATTTTGAGGGGTGTGCACTGGAGTGAACGCGTTGCTGCCTGCGCATCTTGATCCGGGCCGCGTTCTTGCTAGGGCTTGTGCCCATGGAGGGGCTGGGCTCTCCCCAGGGGCCTCGTCCCCCTCCCCCGCCCTCTTCTGCTGAGGTTTTCGATCGCTTATTGGCAGGGCTTCCTAAGAAGAAGAATGTTGAAGCTGCGAAATTTGTTAAGAAAATTGATGAAATACCTGAGATCTCTCTTCCAGTAGAGACTCCGATTCAGGTTGCTTTATCACTGGCTGAACGAGCTCTCATAGGCCAATTCACAGGGCTTTGGCCATCTCCCAAAACCACTGAGAGCTAGGTCAACAGAAACTGGGCGCCTCTGATCAAAGAAAGCGCTACTTCTTATTTTTTGGGGAGAGGTTACTTTCTCTTCGAGTTCACTTCAAAAGATTACAAAGATCCGATCTTCCAGAACGGCCCCTACTTCATGGGCCCCCAGGGTTTGTATCTAAATAAGTGGACTCCGGACTTCGATCCTGCTGTGGATGTGCCCAAAGCAGTCCCGGTGTGGGTTAGACTCCCAAATCTGCCAGTTCACTGCTGGAATTGGGATTCTCTGATGCATATTGGAAATGCCCTTGGGAAGTTCATCGATCGAGAAAACAACAAGGACCAGTATGACTGCGCTAGGATCTGCGTGGAAGTAGATCTGGAGGTTGGGCTACCAGAGGCCATCAAAATCAAATTCGGAAGCTGGACGCATGTGCAGAAACTAGACTATGAGCAGCTGCCCTTCAAATGCCGGAAATGCCATGTCTATGGTCACTTCGCCAGAGGCTGTCCATCCAACAATGAGGTTGTGCAAGGGAAGGAGGACGGATGGAATCAATTCAAGCGCTCCAAAACCTCCCATAAGGCTCAAAAGCCGGGAGGCCCTAGTGGCAAAGGTCCCCAACAAGCCTCTTCTCAGCAGATCCCGTCTAAGTCCGCTCCTGAAAACAAGTTCGAACTCCTAAGCTCGCACCAAGAGGACACCCAGGAGGTGGAGGTTCAAAAGACATCATCCCCGATCAAAGGGAATCCCTCTATGTCTTCCAAAGACGCAAGTGTTGCAGAAAGCTCAAAAGAAATACCTATTGAAGTCGAGGAAGAGGACCAGGAGTCGGAAGATTCGGAGGAGGAAGGAGAAATAGGCGACTCTCAGGCCTCTGTTAGGAGATCCACAAGAGGTCGCAAAACAGATCGGGAGAAAAGAGAGCAAGAAACGTACAAGGACAAGTTACAGGGCAGCCAACCAACTCTGGAGAAGCTACTAGCAAAAAAGCCGAAGATATTGAGAAACCAGCCCCAAGGCTCCAAGGGAGCCCAGCAGAACAAAGGTAAATAATGAAAATAGTCTCCTGGAATTGTAGGGGTATGGGGAGCAAGATCAAGGAAGAGGCAACAAGAAACTTAATAAGAATAGAAGCCCCAGACATATTCCTTATCCAGGAGACTAAGATGGAGGAAGCAGACTTCCTCCAAACAAGTAAAAGAATCTGGAGTAAAAGCAAAGCAAAAGTTGTCTCAGCCCGAGGAGCCTCTGGAGGGTTAGGCACTCTTTGGAATGATAGCAAGTTCGCGTTAATTTCTAAAATTTTAAAAACTCACTGGCTGCTCCTAAAAATGCAGCATCTTGTCACTAAAGAATACTTTTGTCTCTTTAATGTATATGTACCGGTCAATGCTGGAGAAAAAAAGGCCTGTTGGGACTCTATAAGAAGCCAGGCAGAATTAGGGAACCTTGACAACATCATTATTGCAGGTGACCTCAATCTCACATTGCATTCCTCTGAAAAGAGAGGAGGCTGCATTGTGCGAGATCCGGCGAGGGAATGGGCAGAGGATCTTCTGCAAGATTGGGATTTGCCGGACATCAAGCCCTCTTTAGGTAAGTTCACTTGGTCAAACAAAAGAGTAGGCCCTGGTCACATAGCAGCAAGACTGGATAGATTTTTTGTACAAAGTTCCTTTCTATTGCTTGGTTTAGATGCTAGTATGCAAATCCTTCCTTGCAGCATATCTTATCATAATCCTATCAAGCTTGATCTCTGGGCTCACCCCGACCTCGACCCCATTCCCTTCAGATTTAGCCCCCTCTGGGTCAAGGAATCCAATTTCATGCAGATTGTCAAAGAAATTTGGTCTCAGCCAGTCAATGGATCACCCTTCTTCGTGTGGGAAGAAAAACTCAGAAGAACAAAAGCTGCCTTAAAATGCTGGGCCAAAACTCTTTCTAACCCAGCAGCTGAAAGGAAAAATCTCCAAAGTCAACTGGAAGCACACCACTTGCTTTCGGAAGAGGCATATGTAACTAGAGAAATCCTCGATAAGGAGATTCAACTCCAACAGCACTTCCACAAAGCCTGCCTGGCAGAAGAAGAGTTTTGGAGGATTAAGTCTCGTTGTTTATGGCTTAAAGCGGGAGACAGAAATTCCTCTTTCTTTCACAAGCAAACTCAAGCCAGAAAATGCTTCAACACCATATCTGAGATTAAGGATGACAATTCCAATCATAAAGACTTTGCAAGCATTAAACGAGCAGCGTTTCTTCACTTCCAGAAGTTGTACAGTGAGGATGTGAATCTGATTCAAAATTCTGATCTTCTGGACTGGGTCCCTCCTTCAATCTCTGCTGAGATGAACCATCTTCTAGAAGCCAAAGTCACCAAGGCTGAGGTCAAGAATGCTCTCTTTGCCATGGATCCTGACAAAGCACCAGGACCGGATGGATTCACCGCCAGATTTCTGCAATCCTGTTGGCACATTGTGGAAAAAGATCTCTACAAAATGGTTCAAAAATCCCAAGACTATCAGAAAATAGGAGGTAGCACAAACTCTGCGTTCCTTTCTCTCATCCCCAAGGAAAAAGGCGCCAATTCCTTCAACAGATTTCGCCCCATCTCTCTCTGTAATATTGGTTATAAGCTCATCACCAAAGTAATAGCAAACAGGCTGAAATATCTTCTCCCCACAATCATTCCTGAAAATCAAGGGGGCTTTATCCACGGTAGACAGCTAGTGGAAAATTTCATTTTGGTTCAAGAGGCAATTCTCTCGAGCCAGCAGCGTAAGGAAAGAGGTATGGTTGTCAAACTAGACTTAGCTAATGCCTTCGATCGAGTCAGGCATTGTTTCCTTTTGAATATTCTGAAAAAATTTGGATTTGGGGAGAAATTTATAAACTGGATTCGGGCCTATATCTCAGAGCCTTGGATTGCTCCCCTTGTTAATGGCAGAGCAACGAAATTCTTCAAAGCCTCAAGAGGACTAAGACAGGGCTGCCCTCTTTCTCCCCTTCTGTTTGTCCTCCAGGCCTCCGTTATCAGTTTCTATCTAAACAAGAAAATGCAAGAGCAGGAGATCACAGGGCTTTGCATTGCCAAAGGAGTTAAAAGCATCAACCACGCCCTCTTCGCAGATGATACTTTGCTGCTGGGGGTTGCAACACTACATTCAGCCAACAGCTTTAAAGAAGCTATAGATGAATATTGTATGGTGTCGGGAAGTAGCCTCAACAAGGGGAAATGCCATATTTATAGTTGGAATACTCCTCCCAGCTTGCTCAGTTCCATTGCAAGGTGTTTTGGCTTCGCAGCCTCTCCAGCTTGGACTTCTTTCAAATATCTTGGGCTTCCTATCTTCCTCAAGAGGGCCTATAGTAAGGATTGGCTCCCCCAAGTGGAAAAATTCAAAAATAAGCTCCAGGCCTGGGGGCTCACCTGGCTCAATATTGCGGGCAAGTCTGTACTCATCAAAGCTGTCCTATGCAGTCTTCCCCTATTTCAGTTCTCTGTTCTTTTGGCCCCAATTGGCATCCTTCAGAAAATGGATCAGCATATTCAAAACTTCTTTTGGAAGGGGGGAAAACATAATGAGAGGAAATTCCCACTGGTTAACTGGGAGACTGTCTCCAAACCGCTGAGGGAGGGGGGGCTAAACTTCAAGAATCTCTCTCTTCAGAACATAGCCATGGGAGCCAAGTTGCTCTGGAGAATCATTGCGCCCAAGCCTTGCTAGGCCCAATTAGCACTCTGGAAGAAATATTTTAAAGGCATGAGACTCAGATGCCTAGATGGTCCTCTCCCCCAAGGCGTCTCTCCCTTTGCTAGACTCTGCTCCAAAGCTGCCTCCCTGATCAGCTCCAACACCTATTGGATTCCTGGAAATGGTAAGAAGATAAATATCTGGACAGATCGTATTCTGGGTCGTGATCCAAATGGTGACTGTTCCTCTTTGAACGTGATTCTTTGCTGGTTGACTTCTGCTAGGAAAACTACGCTGTGGGATATCTCCACGTGGGATGGGACGCATTGGACAGGCTGGAATTTCTTTGACGTGCCTCCGGAGCTCCTTCAGGATTGCAATTGTCTTCGCTCCATGCTGAAGGGTATTTCCCCCATTCATCTGTGCAGAAGAGATTCGCGTGGTTGGGGTTTACTGGCTGCAGGTTACATGGTAGCCCAAGGCTACGCAAAGCTCACCTTGAGGCCTCACGTCCCCCCGGACTCTGCCCCTTGGACTGCGATCTGGCATCTACACTCTCTGCCTAAAATCGACATGTTCTGTTGGCTTCTTTGCCACAAGAAAATTCTTACAGATGAAAAACTGCAGAAACGAGGTTTCCATGGTCCGTCCAGGTGCTCTTTATGTAGAGAAAATGTGGAATGTGCCACACACTTGATCTTGAATTGTAAATTCGTTGTGCAGGTTTGGAGCGAGCTGATGGATTACTGGAACCCCAATTTTGTCCTTCCCTCCTCTATTTCTAATCTTTTTGCAAATTGGCAGAACAGTTACCCCGGTCCTCCACCCAAAAACAAAGTGATAAAAAAGGCGTGGTCTGCCCTCCCCAAAATCTGCTACTGGCAGATCTGGCTTGAGCGAAACAGCAGAATCTTTAGAGATACTAAGCATGATGTCAAGGTGGTGGCGGCCAAGATAAAATTCCAGTTAAAGGAGAGCTTGGATAATAAAAAAGATGCCTCAAATCTCACTCAATTAGATTCAGTCTGGGGTACCTCCCTAAACCTACAATTTCTTCAAGCCACCAGCAACATTTCCCTCATTGAAGATTGGAAAATAAGGGGGAAGAACAATGCCGAGTTTCAAGAATGGATCTCCAAGCAATAGGTGCACTCTTTCTTCTTTGATGGGGCATCAAAGGGTAACCCAGGAAGGGTTGGAGCAGGAGGTATTGTAAAAAATTCTGAAGGTGTTTTGATCCACAGCTTTGCATGGGGTTTGGGGATCAACTCCAGCATTCAAGCAGAGGCTCTGGCCCTCCTTCAAGGCCTTAAATCGCTCTTGAATCTCGAAATCAAGGAGGTTAATGTTTTTGGGGATTCCCAAGTGATAATCAAAATTATGGTGACAAACTCCTCCCCCCGGGATCTTAGATTGGCAAGGCTGATATCCAGAATCAGAAGCTTGGGGAAATTGTTTAAAAAGCTGAGCTACTACCATGTGTTGAGAGACAACAACAAAGAAGCATACCTTGAAGAAAATAAAGCTGTCCTCATCTCTGCTGGAGCAATAATTCGAGACGGGGACGAAACATGGGATCCAATCCCATAATCTGCCAGCTTAAATGTTTTACTGCTTGCTATTGAATCAGTTTGTTTGTATTTTTAAACTAGGGGAAATCACAAAAATCGAGTGCATAATTGTAGTAAAAAAGAGCTGGAAGCTGTCCACAAGTCTCATAGCACTTCTGGCTATTGATACTTCTTGGGCCCTTCTCCCTCTCATTGTAACCCGAAATCTGGCATTTAGACCCAGCAGTTAATATATCTCATAACCGTTTCTGTAAAAAAAAACAATAGATAGAACATAAAAAATAAATGCAGAAGACAATTCAAGACAAGAGAACACAAGAATTTGGCTCAAGCTAGGGAAAAACCCCAAGATGGGGAAAACCCATGATCAATTCTTCTTATTGTAACACCCTCTTCCCACATCTACCCAAGTAATCAGCCAACCGGGGTGAACATGTGACGAGCGGCTACAAATATGAAATTAAACCTCCTAGATTACTTTGAGGAAGTGGAACCGACATAAACATGACAAACAGATCTTACAATGCACTATTGACATCCCCAAGAGGTAACCTAACGTTCTAGGGCCCTGTTCCCTAAGGGGGAATTGATTTTTGACACATTTTAGGCTTAGCTGCCGAAATGTAAGGGCAAGGGAGCGATTATAGACCCTTAGCTATGGGCTTGCCTTGTCAAGGCCGCGGTCAGGGCCCCAAAAGGTCAATACTGTGCCTGCATCTCCGAGATTCGTGCCACATTTTCAACTCCTGAGAGTCCCTTCTTTGACCTAAGAGTCCCTTCTTTGACCTTCTTTTTGCAACTTCCAAAAATTTGACCTTGCAACTTCAAAAACCTTAGCCTTACTTGTGCACATGTGTGTGAGAGAGAGATAAATAACCCAGGAAATTTGTCCTTCGTCCGTCTATCCTTTTTCACTTTCCTTTCTTTTGCTTCTCCTTCACTTGAATGATGAGAACTAAGTGATTATCCACAGAGGTTAAGTTACCTCTTATATATAGGCTTCAAAGGAGGAAAACACAACTTTTTTAATATTTCTCTCTCACACACATATATGTGTTTGTCCACCATTACTTTTTTGATATATATATATATATATATATAACAAAATTTTTAACTTCAAATTTAGTATGTGTTACCTTTTCCATTATCCTCTGTAAATTTAAATAAACACCAAGAAATTTAAAAAATAGGTATATCTAATTTATTACTTGCAGCTTCTCAATCGGACTCAGCTTCAACTTACTCATGCTTTCTTTGACTTTATAGCCACAAGTTTCATTGAATCCACGGGTTTTGATCCGTGGCTTGAATTTTCTTCCACTACATGGATTAAAATTAGACGAGTTTTGATTTGCGTTTCAGGTTTGTTGTTGCATCGAATTATTTCTATGTGTGGACTTGTACTACATGCTCCAAGGAGTCCTCTTTGACTATGCCACACTTCATTTTATTTTTCTTCTTTTAATGGCATTTGTGGCTTAACCCAATGACTCACATTCTATTTGGTTTGAAGCAACCCCACTCGACCTCGTTTATCCTCCTGCTTGATGTGCTCAACAATTGGCTCTCACTCATCAATGCCTAATGTATGCTCTAATGTGAATTCATGTTTGTGAATCTGTGGCTCCCCTTAAATATAATGACCACTCGTAAAAAAAAAAAATATTTGCTTTCTTAACCATGGTTTAATACCAATTATTTATCTTTAGAGTATGTACAAGCATTTAAGATAGAGAAATAATGACTGAAACAAATAATAGACAAAGAATTTACATGGCTAAACCTTGATGATTTGTCAAGGAAACATCTGCATGGAATGCAATGATTTTATTATTAGGATAATATTTTTACAACTAGGCTTACCAACGCTCTCAATTTCTCGGGTTTCATAAATGAAGTACGCACAATTACAGTGATTTTGATAACTATTATTTAGTTTCATAAACCAAAATTGTTAGAGTAACTGTAACAAAACTTAGGAAATTTCTTTTCTTTTTTTCATTTTCTTTTAATTAAATTATTGTCATACTCTCACAATTATTGGTTCTCCCTTTCAATGAGACAGTCATATGATATGACATGACCTATCATTGCATTTTAATAAGTATCAAGACAACCTTCGCACTCCTTTACTCATAATAACACTAACTCATGCCCTCTTTCATATCCTTGGACAAATGCACTTAACATAAGTTTTAGCTAACCAATTAAGATGCTATTATACCAATCTATATTCATCTTAACTCTATATCTACCGAGTGCCAAGAGGGATCATATCTCTTGAGGTGAAAATCACTTTTATGTTGGGCATGTGTTATATTATTTCCATGACTAGCTTCACGCGCATCTAAATGCCTTCAATAATGTGGTAAGTAGATGGTTATCTGTCGATATTAAAATTTTATACCAAGATAAGTACATCAGTTTGTTGTGTTCTCTACCAGACTCGTGGGATAGTCTAGTTGTTTCCATATGTAGCAATACAACTACCTTGAAGTTTTATGAAATAGTCTCATCCCTGTTGTTTTAGGAGATGAGACATAAATATATGGAGAGCCAGAATGGAGATGCCTTGTCTATAAGAGGACAATACTATAACATAAACAAAAATAAGTCCTCAAGTGGGAGATCTAAATCTCCGGGAAAAATTGTAAATGAATGCTGTAAATGCGGAAAATAACACTATAAAGAGGATTTTAAATTTAAAACTCTTGAGAAAGGAAATGGATCGAATGATGCTCCTTATGTAGAGGTGAAAACCACCTCAGATGAAGGTGGGGATGTGTACTTGGCTTCTTCTTCAAGTACACACATACATCATGAGGCATGGTTGATTGACTTAGGGCATCCTTTGACTTCACTCCCCATAGGGAGTGGTTATGTGAGTATGAGAAATATGATGGTAGTGATGTCTTCCTAGGGGATGACAGGAAGGAAAAAAGCATGGGACATGAAAAATTCAAGTTGAAGTTGCAAGGTGGAAGGATTATAACACTTCCTAGTGTTCCACACATTCCCACATTAGCCAGAAATTTAATTTCTATAAGACAGATGGATGATGCGAGTGTAAAATCAATGGTCGAGAAATATATCTATAAGATGGTTTTTTGAGTATTGGTATTGATGTGGGGAGTTCAGATTAGAATTCTATACAAGTTGTTAGACAATATTGTTATTGATCGGTGTAATATTTTGTGGTTCCTGAAGGTGGAACAGAAAATCTTCTAGTCTTTGGTGAAAATACTATGTTTTTGCATAAAAGACTGAGACAAAGGCAATGTCACTATTTTGAGGTTCAAACTAGTCACATGGATTAGTGTAGTTCTTTACGATTTAGGTAAGTGAAGGTATTCACTCCTTCGAGGATGTCCCTTAAACAATACATCCATTCATACTAGGCTACTACCATAGGTTGGGTTATAGTTGGCACTAAATCCAAACACCTAATGCCAAGATATTTGTAGCCAAAAGTAAGTTCTAAGTGTTGTGTGGTAAAATGTTAAATGTCGCCATAGAGTGCATAAAGTCCATTGGATGGGGAACACCCCTAAATCTAATAGTCCCTTTGTACTTTTCCTTGGAATTTATGAGGTTCTCACATAGTGCTTAGCACTTGTCATAGACTATTGGATTTGAGGACCATGCCCACAAGAAAATTCATTCATGTGATATATAAGAACATCAATCTCTCCATATCACACAACCTCAATCTCCAAATTAGTTTCCTCTACCACTTACTAGGTAGGCTTATGAAAATAGTGGCACAATTAAATTAGCCTTCTCTACCACTTAAGGATAAAAGAAAAGCCATTTGAGAGTGTAAAAAATATCCACATAAAAGTTAAATATTTTTTCTGATATCAAATTATACACTTTTTGTAATTATAAAATAATTACACAATTAAAAAAAATAAAATGCAAACCATTCTTCATTAAAAAAAAAAAAAAACATAAATTATATAAAATTGTAAAATCTCTTTCGGTAATCATCACATGCAATGGAACATTGTCGACGCGTTTCGAACCAACTAGTGTGATTCATCATCAAGACTAGGTATATATACAATTTTATATGATGGATCACAGAAACATTGATTCTAAAAATAAATTATATATTTTTTCTAAATTATATATATATATATTAGTATTGAGCTATATATTTTTTGTAATTATAATGTAATTACATAATTTTTAAAAAAATGAAAACCATCTCATTAAAAAAAATCCTGATTAATTAAATTAAATGCAAGTAAATAAAAAAACTAAACATAACAATAAAAAAACGTCGTAGTCTAATTAGACTGACTACTTTTTTGCTCTGAAAATCATAGATTCTGGTAAGATTTTAAGAAAATTCGGCAGGGATTTTGTAAATCCATGTTATAATGATCAAACTTTAATATTTTGGGTGTTCTAAAGATTTTTGATGGTGTTGAATCCATTTCCATCATCAAAATCATGATTTAAACACTGTCACTGTAAGATTTCTTATATTTTTTCCGAATTCAGGTCAATTTTAGCCGTCCGGCAATTGGCAATTTCTCTGTCTAGTTAAACAACTAAAAAAAAAACTAATTAATTCAATTAAAATCAAATGAAAATTAAAAACAAAACATAACTAAACATATTTAGAGTAGTGGGAATTGTTATAAAGTTTTTGGATTCACTACAAAGAGAAAGTTATCTTGGGGTGAAGCATGAAATCTATGCATTCATAGTCTCACATTAAAACCCACCATGGATCGATCTCGCAACCCTCACAGCATTACGCCCACCTTAGACTTCTCATAGATAAATTTAGCATTGGCATTGAGCTTGTCGACGACCAGGTCCCATCACACGTGGACCTTAAACTTCATCAACTTTAATTTCCCCGTTTTTATCTTCGCGGGCACGTCAACCTCCAAATTCAAGGGAACGCTGAGCCTGTGCAGAGCTTCGTGCCCAGGTACGAAACAACGAGATGGTTGTTGTCCAAATAATATATGTCGATATTTTGGTTGGGATTATGGGGACTTACATTTACAGAGAACTATAAATTTGTGTTGAGGTCCGCGTTGATGCTGATGTTACTGATTTTTAGGTTGTCGACCGAGTATTTGGGGATCCTCGGCTGAATGACCAAATACAGAATGCGAGCAACGATGGAGATGGTCCCGACGAGAGCGATTAGAAAGCAGAAAATGTAGACCAAGCAGCGGCAACAGGAGCTCTGGCACTTGCGAGACCGTGAGTAGGATCTGCGAACCTGTTTTGTTGGCATGACTTGGTCCCTGAAAATTTGAATGAGCATCTGCCAGCCGGAAGGATGAGGATAGACCCTTTCCTTCTCAGACTAATGACACCAATGTAGAGCTCGGCTTCTTGTCTGCATATTCGCCTGCGTTTTCCTCTACGTCTTTCTGCTTTTTCCAACAAAAAAATGGAGTATGATTTCTGATTTGGTTATTCTAAAATGAATAAGCTGCTTAATTTCAAATTTTTATTATCCTATCATAATTTCAAATTTTCATTATCCTACCCTAACATGATGGATACATCATGAACATGGTGCACATGACTCATACGGAGACCTAACGGAGGTCGACCCAAACGTTGCCGGAGATAGGACGGGTTATCAGATGCGGGTTGGGTCCACAGATCAAGGTAGCTATTTCAGGCGAGCCTTATTTCCACTGCTATTGACCCATTAATGCCCCTTAAGAGTACCATCGGTGTCTGCATCGTCAGGCTGAAGTACACTCTACATCTGCGGATAACATACATACACCATGCGGTCATATCTTTTCCGGTAGCCGTAATAACGTAGCGTTGTCTACAAAACGGACCCCATTCACCACCATGCATAAGCATGAACGGACCCCATTCACCATGCATAAGCGTGCTAGGCATGTGGATGGCACATTTGAAGTCCGCGGTCGCAGTTAATGCCACCTGCCCACGTTATTTCAAAGTCGGGCACCTACCCACCGTAATTTTTCAAATTTTCAATCAACTCCCGCCTAAAGGAAATGCTCTCAAATTCAAAATTTCAATCTAGCGCCAGCCTGAACGCATTGCTCTCAAATTCAAATTTTAACATTTAGCGCCGCCCTGTTCAGCAATGGCGCCGCACGCGCCGTCCCTTCTCAGCGATCAGAATGGTCGCCGCGGTCAACCTTCTATTCCAAGCAAGAACCCTGTGAGGTTTCCAACTTTTCTGCTGTTACTGCTATTCCTTCCGTTGCTTCCAGTCGCGTTATGGAGAATCGGGCGGCCTCCACGAAAAGACAGAAGCTTCTGTTCGGCATTCATTTTCTATAATCATCTCATAATCTACAGCAGGAGGAGGATGATGCAGTGATCTATAGCTCCTTGAGGCGGCAGCCGCCCTTCTTGCCGGATCTTAATTTCCCCTCGGCCGCTAACGATGTCGACTAACAATTTGTAAATCTCGCAAGGACTGTTGGCTAGGGTTAGAAACAACTCTTCTTTAAACTAACCTAGGACATGTGCAAAGCTTGGTCTATGCCCTCCGTTAGCAAAAGAAGGGTTTCTGGTATCCTTTGTCCAAGTTTTCTCTTCAATTCATGTACAGTTTTGAATCCGATTTACATGTAAACATTTGCAGTGATTTTACTGCAGACGGTTTTTTGCCATATAACGGATTGAGAGATGCTATATCATGACGGTAGACGTTTTGGAGTTTTTTTGGGTGTCTAAATTTGGAGTTTTGGAAGGGTGTCTAAATTTGGAGTTTTGGTGTCAAATAGCTTCCTCAAATCCATTAACTATAATGTATTTTGAACAGGAACATTAATCTCAACTTTCAACATGATGACTTGGACTAAAAGACAACCTTATACATCATAAAACAAGTTCGGACCCTCTTTTAAATAGGACTTTGGGAGTATTAATAATAAAATGCATGGCATTCATTTTGAAGGAATTCATAATCTTCCAACTAGTAAGAAGGATAGAGCTCTCCTCTTGACACCCTAGCACTTGAGATGCCCAAACCTAATTACATTCATATTCAAGCATGCATGCCTCTAATGCCTCATATCCTAGGATCTTTTTCAAACTAATAAATAGAGCCATTTTATACAAATATAAATATATCACTAACATACTAACACTAAAGAAATTACATTAAAAATCTCAAAATCAAGACAAACAAGAAAATTGAGTGCTATCATTTCTATTAGACAATTAAAAAATCCTTTAAATTGATTACTCAATCTCCATAGGTTAGTGTTTTATATAGCATACCAATGGCCTGTAGGTGTGGAAATTCTAGGTGAGTATCAACCTTTAAGATTAAGGCTTTAAGTTTGAGCGTCCATACAATGCAAGGTTGCATGATATCAGTGGAGACAAAGACAACTTTTCATAATAAGTCCAAAGTTCCTTTGTGGGTGAGTCTATGTTTATCTTGTAATCTCATCGCTATGTGGGAATTCTATGCTTGGATAGCGGGTTTATTTTATTTTTCGTAATCAAATATATTTACATATATATATGGGGTAATTTTTTAATTTATCCATCAAATTGAGAGTTTTAAAAATTAAGTATATATTATTAGTGATGTGCATAATTTCACATGGGACAATGAAATAAGGAAAACACTAGTAAATACCTGTCAAATATAACCTTAGATATTCATTTGAATTTAGTGAGATGTTATTTTGTGAGATTATAATGTTACATCTTTTAAAAACTATTTTTTAATGTAAAAATAAATTCATGGTTTTGGAAAACATCTAAAACATTTGAATTAAGCAAACGATAAGTTAAGATTAGGACTACCAATTTTAAATTATATTTCAAACAAAATCTGCTAAATTCCACCCATAAAATTGTTGACTACATCTTCAGGTTTTTAAGTTATTTACTTAGTTGATAGCTTCCATAGTGTAGTGCATTCAATGCACATGATTGTTGGAAATGTTGTCATTGATGGAAAAGGAAATGCCAAAGGAGGAGCAAAACAACAACAAGGCAGCAGAGAGGTAGCAGAGGCAAAAAAAAGAGAAGCAAGCAGCAGTATCAGTCAAGGAGTAGAGACAAGCAGTTAATTGAAGCAGAGTTGTCCAAAAGACAAAGTAGATTGTAGAATGCCTGAAAGGATCAGTTAGTAGTCAGACCAATTTAATTGAAGCGGAAGTTGTCAAAATGATAGATTGTAGAATACCCGAAAAGGATCGATCCTCATCCAAAGCGAGCGTAAATTAAATCTTCAAAAGTTTGTGAACATTGTAAACCACAATGCCCAAAAAGGTAGTTATAATTAAGTACGATCGAGCAAAGCCGATATGGGTTATGAAATAACGGTTTATGTATGTCAATTTGATGCGCTCCAAAATGAATTGATTGCATACGGTGTCATTCGATTCTACTCTAAGTATAGAGCATTTTGAGTTGGACAAGAATGTGCGATAGTTAAAATACACCAAGTCGAGTTCTATGTACTCATCGTTGAAAGAGAAGGCGATGAATATTTACAGCATGATGGAATATGAATGCAGTGAGGATGTAAAGGACCAGAACCTCGAAGCAGAATAGTTATATATAACAAAAGGAAGCAGAGGTCGAGCAGCGCTGAAGCAGAAACAGGAAAAGGAGACAGGCGGAAGAACACTGCTAAAGCGTAACAGTCAAATACAGAGGCAAAGTGAAACGGTAGAGCAGTGGAGGCAGAAGCAGTGAATATGGAGGCAGTGAAACGGTCAAGTAGTGGAGACAGAGGCAGCAAATACGAGCGGTCGACGGTCGGCCCGGCGGGAGCGTTAGCACAACGAGCACATAAATTAGGGAATCTTAACTTAAACGACATGCATATATATATATATATATATATATATATATATATATATATATATATATACACACACACACAACCCTATTCGAGGAGATCGCTACGGCAAACGGAGGATATATATATAATTCAGAACCATTACCAAGCCAGACATATAACTGAAACAAAATTCCGGGAATCGCTTAGCAGCCCGGAAGGACCACATAAATCAAATTCAGGAGATAAGCATAACCGCTTGACCAAGTATATATATATATTTTTTTCTCGAAAAAAAGCGTAATTTTATTACTGCAGGTGAGTACAAAATTACATTGGGATACACATAAATGTGTGTTTGAATGAAGACAAACTCTAGAGTTTGTAGGCAAAAGAAGATACAAAAGTGAAAAGCCATCCTGTGCTGAAACAAAATCTGGCATTTCCCCTAATCATTTGGAAGAAAAAACATGCTGTTCATAATAAAAATTAACAGAAACTGCTGCAATCTCCTTTTAGCAGTCCTGTAATAAACCTTTCAGAAAAAATAACACTGCCCAGAGGTGACATTCTGAATCTTCACGGAGCCAAGAAAAAGCCTAGACATTCAAAGACCAAATGGTGCACCAAACAGATAATTAAAACACAACATATAAGCTATAATATCACCGCCCAGGGAAAAGTCAATGACCAATTTTGTCATTGATCGGCCGGTAGTAATCCATCAATCCAAAACCAAGCGATAAAAGCGAGCGCGTACCTTGAATATGATGAAGAGTACGCTCACAGTATATTCAACATATTGACTATTTGAAGTTCAAATTGTTAAAAAATGTTCATTACTATGAGACAAAATCCTTAGTATGCAAACCAAGATATGTCTGAAATAGACATCAACTTCCATAATCATTGAGGAAGCACAACTAGTGTATGCAAACAGTTGACAATAAGTTGACATGTCAACATAGAAACCCTGTAGGCACTTCAATCAACTAAATAAGGATGAATATAATCAGTGGTTCCTCCATCTTGATGTTCTCTTATTCTCGAGATACCCTCGTCCAGCTGAATCCCCCTCTTTGATGCACGATCAACCTCTTCATTATTTTCTCGATATATATGCTGATAGGAGAAGGATTCAAGAGAAAGGAGGATCTCCCTTATAGAAATGAAGATATTTTGAAGATGGTGAACTCTGCATTGCTGTATTCCTTTTATCTAATTGATCACATTCAAAGAGTCCCCATAGAAATTTAACTTATTGCAGCCTTTCTCCACAGCAAACAACAGAAGAATCTTGAGGCTCAGCAATTCAGCATAATTATTTGTGCCTTCCCCAAGCCCAACAGAGATCTCAAACCAGTAGGAGTCAGATAGAAACAGCAGAGCCCCTCCTCCACAGTCATTTTGCAACATAGCCCCATCAAAAAAACCCCAAGGAGTCCTCCTATCAATGTCTAACTGGAGAACCTCCCTATGATTGGCAGCCTAGATATGTATAGGAAAAGCAGAGTGCAGTCCTATAGTCATAACACCAATTATCTCTGGAGTACTGACAGACGCATCAAAAAGAAGGCGATTACGGGCCAGCCAGCAACCCCAGATTACCAGGAGAGGCAGAGCTTTTAGTTTCTGCTCAGCATGTGACACCCACCACAAATCCCATGCATGAGACAGTAACACTCCATACCTGAAAACCCCGATAACCTAGAACATTCCAGCGAGTTTGACAAGCTATAATGAAAGGACATCTTAGGAAAAGATGGTTAACTAATTCCTCATCAGAATTGCATAGAAAGCACCATCCAGGGCCCTGAAAACATCTGTGTTGCAGAACATCCCAGGTAGGAACTTTATTTTCAAGGACACACCACATAAAAAGGTGAGTCTTAGGAGGGAAATTTAGCTTCTAGAGTTTCTTCCACCACCACCTCTCTTCACCCAAGACAACCCCAGTACTAAGTTTTGTGTAGCCAGCCCGAGGAGAGTAGATCCCCGAAGAATCAAAATCCCAAGAAATCGTATCATCCCTAACCTAAAGCATAATATGAACCTGTTTTAAAGCTCGGATATAAACAGCCAAAGCCCTCTCATCATGTGCATCCAACCCCAAAGAAGAGGCCAAAATCCATGGCTGGAAGCCCACCCTTCTCCGAACCGGATCAACAAGTTGGGATAAAAAAGTAATCCTCCTCTGCCTTAAGGCCTCAACCGTGCGCCTAGGGAGGATGTGTTGACGTACGATTCCCATCCAAGGATCCTCACCAACCCGAAGCTTCCTGCCGCTACCCACATCCCATGCCAGACTTGATTCCAGAATGTGAAAATATTTAACAAGAGCCTTCCAAATCACCGACCCACCCGCAAAGGATTTTCTTGGATTCCTTCTCCAATCAACAATATAATAAGGAGAAATATATTTTTGAGTGATCACCTGTGTCCAAAGGCTGTCCACAGTTATAAGCCTCCACCCACCCTTTGCAGCAAGAGCTTGTTCAAATAGAAAGATATTTTTCAGTCCCCATCCTCCCATTCCTTTAGGGACAACAATTTTCTCCCACCGAACCCAAGGGGTCACCAACAAATCCTGTTTCCCACTCCAAAGGAATCTAAAGCAAATCCTCCTGGCTGCCTCCAAAATACCCTTTGGAATCCAATAGAGGGATAACCAATAAACTGGAATAGCCTCCAGAACAGACTTAACTAAAATCAGCCGCCCAGCTCTAGACAACCATTTATGGCACCATACTCTTAAGCGCTTTTCCATCTTTTCCAGCAACCAGCTCCAATCATGTTTCCTATAATCATTGGGTTTTATATGGAATCCCAAATAATTCAACCTAATATCCAAACCAGCAGATTGATAGGGAAAGATCCTCATGAACTCACGCCTCTCCTCCTCCCTCAGAAAATGAGTAGTGATGGAAGACTTCCCAGCATTCACTTCCATACCAGTGGCCTTGCTAAATAGGTCCAAAATCTCTCCAATAGTGATTGCATCACGCACTGATCTAGAGCAGAAGATTAAAAAATCATCAACAAAAAGTAGATGAGTAATGAAAAAATTAGGAGCAACCTGTATGCTCTTCAAGGAACCCTGTCTCTTGGCCTCCTGAAGAGCTCTACTCAAACCCTCAGTAACCAATAAAAACAAAAGGGGAGAAAGGGGAAATCCCTGGCGTAAACCCCTTTCAGCACGAAAAAAAGGAGATGCAGCCCCATTTATCAAAACAGAGAAAGAGATAGTAGTAATACAACACATAATCCATCTTATGAAACCAATGCCAAACCCAAGGTGAGTCAGAAGCATACGAATATATAACCAACTTACCCGGTCATATGCTTTAGAGAGATCTATTTTCAGCACAGTCCCTTTTAGGTTCTTGGTCTTCATGTTGTGGAGAGCCTCTTGAGAAGTTCCGATTGCTTCATGAATTTGATGACCATCCAGGAAGCCAAATTGTTCACCAGAGATTTGAGAAGATAGAATGCATTTGAGTCTTCTCACAACCACCTTGGCTACCACTTTATAAATACAGTTGCATAAAGATATAGGACGAAAATCAGCCAGAGAAAGAGGGTTATCCACTTTCGGGATTAAAGCTATGAAAGTTGAATTAAAATAAGTAGGAATCCTCCCTGAAATTATGATATCTTCCACAACTTTTAGCAAATCAGCCCCTAACACATCATAAAGAGCCAAGAAAAATTCTATCAACCATCCATCTGGCCCAGGACTTTTGTCTTTTTGGAAGCTATGAAGAACCTCCTTTAATTCCTTCTCAGAAACCTCAACCATCAAAAATCTATTATCTGCCTCCTTCACAAATCTCGGAAAGAATTGAGCAACTCTTATCACTTCTGCAAGAGATGCATGGGCTGGAGCCTTAAATAGAGCCTTGAAATGATCAAACCCCAGCTTAGCTTTAGCCTCAAAGGTAGAATGTTCAATGCCCTGTCCATCTCTTAAAATCCATATAGTATTAGCTACCTTCCGACCACATGCATAAGCATGAAAATTTTTTGTATTGTCATCCCCAAATGCCAACCATGTGGCCCTACTTTTCAACCTCCAAGATTCCTCCTTATCCATAAGTAGGGAGTTCCTTCTTTTTTCAAGAGAAACAACAGTGTCTTTATCAACTTGAGATTGAAACCCTCCTCCAATCCCCTCATAGATCAAGCGAAGATCCTCTTCCACCTGCTTCAAATCCATATCCTCCCTCTGTCTCTTAGCAGCCGACCAAATCTTCAAAGCGTCCTTGATGCGTTTAAAATTTTCAGCAAATTGAAAAGCCGCAGAAAGAGTACTATCTGCCCTAAAAGGGACCCACCTAGTGAGAACAAGTGCTTTAAAAGAATCATCCATGAGCTAGATTTTGTTGAACTTTAAAGGGCTAGGGGGCTGCCTAGGCCCTATCTTGAACTCAAGAAAAATAGGGAAATGATCAGATGCACCCCCACATCCAATCCACTGCCTAATATGAAAAGGCTTGTCCACAATCTGCTCAGCCACCAGGAACCGATCAAGTCTTTTCGCTATTCTTCCATCCGCACATCTATTGTTCCTCCAGGTGTGTTTCATCTTTATGGGCTCAATATCAAGCAGATGATTCTCCTCCAATTTTTGTGTGAATTACCCAGTCAATAGATTAGTTTGTGCATGAGGACCCCAAAACTCTGATTGGCCCAATGAAAAGTTCATATCCCCTCCCAAAATCACCGAGTCCCCTTTGAGTAAAGAGTTATCCATGAGTGTGTCCCAGAATGGGATCCTATCTTGATATGGGCCATAAATATTAAAAATATTAAAAACTTCACCAAGCTCCAACACCAAAATTTTTAACCCAAGGACCGACTCCATACCCCAGAAGTTCAGAGGTTTGATGGTTCTTTCATTCCATCCGACAACCAAACCACCCGACCTTCCTCTAGCATCCAACGACTCAAAAGTCCATCCTGGAAACCAACCTTCCAACCTAGCTTTGACCACAGTCCCTTCACCTAAGGTCTCTTGTAGCAGAATAATATCGGGACAATCCAAATTTATAATCCTCCGGAAGGCATATTTCTTAAGGGGACCTGCCAAACCCCTGCAATTATAGGACATAATCTTCATCACACACCAGGCTTCAGGGAATGGCTTTCTCTAAGCATCCTGTCAATTGAAATCTGCCTCCCATCATGTACATCCCTCATGGCTCTATCCTGAGCCTTTGCCAAAAAAGAGATCCTACCCCTGCCCCGAGCTGCTGGGGATTTCCCCCTCCCGAACCCACCAACACCTTTTTTTGCACCTTTTTTTGCACTAGATCTCAAATTATAGCCAGAGTCCAAAGGGGCAGATACCAAAGGAGCCAGCAATCCTTCACCTGGATCAAATACATCAACCTTCTCTTGGAGAGCTGGCTGAGAAATAATAGTAGAAACAGCACTAGATGACTTATCACAATCGACCTTCCAAACCTATACAGAAGTCAAGACCAAGTTAAGGGAAAAATTTATGAAGGGGGAGAAAGGAAAAGATCCCAGGAGAGTTGATTTCAGCAAAGATAGCACATCCATCAACAATCCATCTTCCCTCAACTGGAAATCCGCTCCGAAATGCCTACTTTGGATCTTCACAGCAGAAAGCGCTCCATAATCAGAAATCTGAGAGAGCGACTTCTGCCCTGAGGTGTGACCAGACTCCGCAGCCAACACCTGTAAGCCCAGATCTAATGAAGATCTGGAACCCTTTGCAGGGTTTGTAACGCATGAAAATGATGAAGTGGACTCAGGCTTTGTATGGGAAGGGCCAGAGCCAGCCCCCTTTGAGATAGGCTCCACCACTGATCAACAAGTCCTCCGGCTATTATCGTATCGAGAGAAAGAAGGACATTCAGAGGCAGGATGTACATAAGCATGACACCAACGGCATCTGAAAGGAACTTTTTCATAATCGAGTAGCTGCTTAATGTCATAATTCCCCCATCGGAGGTTCAGTGATTCAGCCAGTCCTTCTCTGATGTTGATCAAGACAAGTATTCTAGCAACACGCCTGTGGTTTGTCTTTAAAAAGGAGAGATCGGCCTCTAGAAAGACCCCAAGCGTATTGCCAATACCACGTAGATGTTCCTCTGTCTAGTAGTGGAGTGGCAGTCTAGGAAGACGAACCCATAATGGAACTGAATCCACCCTCTCCCTACTAGCATCAAAAAGAGGGTGCCATGGTTTTAGCAGCAATGGAGAATGGTCCAAAGCCCAGCACCGTTGCACCACCCACTGACTGTGTTCAGGCTGCAGAAAATTGAAGGCAACCCAACCCTTTGAGAGAGACACCACCTCAGGCACATATCCAAGGACAGCTTTCCAGTGTGCTTCAGCCTAAGCTACAACGGTTTTTAGTGCGAAGAACCTCCCCACAGCCCTTCCAACCAAAGTTCTGCTCGCCATTTGAGTGACCTGCTCCCAGACTATGTCTTCACCTAAATCATAGTTATACTCTGCTCTTTTGACCTTTACCCATTTCTTTTTTCTGCTCCCCTTCTTCGTCGCTCCTGCCTCCCTTTCATTATTTGAGCCCGCCTCGTTTGTGGCTTCAAGAATGTGTACCCCACACTGTTCTTCCAAAGTGATACGTTCTGAGGCAGCGCTCAATCTCTCCCATTCACAGAAATCATACCCCCTTCTACTCGTGAGCAGAGAAGGATCCTGATCCTTTTCAACCACTGAATGATATACCCGCTGATATTCACCTTCTTCGAGAGCCTTCTCTTCCACATTCAACCACTGTGACGTACCCTTCCCCTGCAGCTCACAAACATTAACCAAAGGTGCCGCACTCCTACTGTCATGCAATAAATCTCCCGCCCTCCCAACTGATCCGCCGACAGAACAAATGGACGACAGCCTTCCTCCAGTGTATAATGTGCTTCTCCACTCCTTGAGATGGCCATCCAAGCAGCACCCTTTTCCATGTATGTTCGTCGTTTTCTGAAGCATGCAGGCCCTGAACCTTCTCTCGCCCAACTCCATTCAAATCTGCCTGACTCCCGCCCTGCGCCATCTTCTCATATCAATTTCAGCAAAGTATATATATATACAAATCTCATTCCGGGAATTGTTACCCACGCAGGAGTATACATACAACGCATTACATATTCGGCGCCTTATACACAAAGGTTCAAAGCACAATATTAAATGATATGGAGCGCTTTATTATCAGAACCCAAGTACCTTATATGGTGGGACCCCTCCTAATCGCATCGGATTTAAGCAAGGCATTGGAACATGCAACAGAAAGTTGTGATTGCGATTGAAGACCGAACCTGATGGGTGTATGAATTATGATTCAAATGTATTTGAAGTTCGGCATAATCGCATCGGATCAGTCTAATCGCCTCGGAGATTATAAGAGCATCGGAACATCACAACAGAAAATTGCAATTGCGATTAATCACAATCAGAGCAATAGTGACCAATCGCAATCGGAGTTAAAGCGGAGCATCGGGACATTCAAATGGAATTTGCAATTGCGATTAATCATATCGCATCAGAGTAATCGCAATCAGAGCTTCGGAATATTGGAATGTTGGTACATTCAAATGGAAATTGCGATTGCGATGAATCGCAATCGGAAGAAGTCAAGTATACCATCGGAAAGCGTGGCAAGTGGGCTCGGATATATGACATTCTATTGATTATAGTGGAAGTGGCAGTGTATATGTTAAAAATTTATATAAGCTCGCCAAGAATTGAAATTACGATATATATATATATATATATATATATATAAGTCGCTGTTATAAAGCGTTGTGGCGATTATATTGAAATATGTCGCGTGGTATGTGGACCCACGGGCCTCGGCTCAAGGTGGAGGGTGATTCTTTATTTAAAACAATTGGGATGTATGTATGTTCCGCTTGCGGAACTTCCACATCAACAAGACACTTGCTGCATGAAAAGAGCTGGAATTTGCCCAGATTTAACGCCAACTATTACATATTTATATAAATTGCACTGATATAAAAGGCACAGGTACACGTATGCAACAGTTACACCACAGCAGAGGAAAGAAGAGCAAACATAGTTGAAAAGAGACAAAACACAGTCACAGAAAGGACAGACACAGTCAAAGAAAAGACATACGCGCAGCGAGCCAAAAGAGGCTGAATGAGTGAGCTGGAGTTTTCATTATATGTGAATGTAAACATTGTAATTGAATTTTTTATTGTTTGTGATGCATTGGCAAGTCTCCGGAAGAGAGAAAATATCCCACTGTAATATTAAAATAAGCACCTACAATTACATTTTTCTGAGTGAGCTGAAAAGAGATGAGAAGGCAGAAGGAAAAGAGACATGGCTGTTCATTTCGAATTCCTAATAGAATACAAACATCCATGAAGCTATTTTTGTATAAAACAAGGTAATATCCAAGGGGAGAAGGTTGACAAAAACAGAGTGAGAGAAGAAGAGAGTGTGCAGTAGAATTGAAGAGAGTTGAAGAAAATAAGAAAGCTGCAAGAGGTGAGAGAGAGTGAGCATAGAGAATGTTGAGTATGGAATTGAGGCAGAGAAGAGAAGAAGAAGGAGGAGCAGAACAAGATGTTGTGAAAAGTTAGAGAATGCAGAAATGAAGCAGTGAGGCAGAGAAGAATGAGGAGCTGAGAAGAGAAAGAGGAGCTGATAGTGAATCTGAGAAGATGCAGAAATGATATAAGGCAGATATGAAGATTGATGCACAACAGTGAAGAAGATACAGAACAGAGCTGATATCCAAGGTAAATCAGCAAGTGTTTTCCTTTTGAAAGAGTAAGGAAGTTGGAGCTTCCCTATAAAGTTGTAGCTTGATAGATGTCAGTTGTAGCTGACTGAGGTTGGAGCCTCCTGTAGGTTGGTGCCTGGAGAAAATAGATGGGAGTTGGTGCTTCCACATCAAGTTGTAGCTTGATAAAATGTCAGTTGTAGGCAGGGCGGTTGGGTACCTGTAGGTTACTGCGAGAAAATTGATGGGAGTTGGAGCTTCCTTGCAAGTTGTAGCTTGAAGAATTGAGGTAGGAGCCTCCTATAGGTTGGTGCCTACAAAAAATCAGTGGTGTGAGGGAGTTGGAGCTTGCCTTTGCATCACAACAATAATAAGATGTGTTTTTCTCTCTTTATGGGTTTCCACTTATATCTAGTGTCTCTGTGCATGATGTCTATGTGTTGATTTGGTTTATCTAATCTGCTTAATACATGTTGCTTACATATTAAGACTGTTGTTACATAAATAAATCTGCTTGATACTTGCTGCTCAAAAATTAAGATTGCTCACATATTAAGTTGATCATGAATTGAAGGTGTAAATAAGTTTTAAGGGAAAAGTTTTAAAATTCCATGTATGTGTTAAACTGATTCACCCCTCTCAATTTAACTAAGGGTTCAAATGATGATGTAGTTTGCAATAATGAGTTAGACCATATCCAAACAAGGAGTGTTAGATTGAGCCAAATAAGTAATTTTATATACTCTCCATGTAACTAGTTTTTGGTGAGGTGTGAAAAAGTGGTAATTTAATGTGAAAATAATTGTAGTGCTCCATTGGTTTTTCAATCTAGGTAAATATGTGTTTACTATGTTTTTTCACTCTTCCTCTTAAATTTTGGCATGGTATCAAAGCCATGGATTGATACATCAAGTTGAAAAGAACCTCCATAATGGGCGTAATTTTTTTTGTAATGGATTTTTTATGTTTTTCTAGAGTCTATCCGTAAATATGCCTAAAGCACAATTAAGGAACAATAGTTTCCATTGATTATTTTTGTAGGGACCATCATTTGTGTTTAGGGTGGCAGGAGCGTTATTCGTAATGGATTTTTTATGTTTTTCTAGAGTCTGTCAAAGTAAAATATGCAAGAAGTAATTGATAATAAATATGTTATTTAAGTGTGTGAGCTATTTTCATTTAGTGTAACTAATAGATAGAATATTATATATATTAAATTTTTTTGGTCAATTTTGTCCAAAATTTGGTAAAGATTTATAAGAATCATAATTTTAGTTATTTAATTTGCGAAATTGAAGCGCCGCGGTTTCGGGTATTGAATCTATATATGTATTTAAAAATGCATTTTTAAAAACAAAAAATCACAATTTTTTTTTAAATTGTATTGTTGGATTATGGCTATTAGTTATACTACATTTTTATTTTATTTTTGGATGATTCTCATATAAAGTTTAAGAAATCCCTACACAAATATCTAAAATCCATGCATGAATATTGCAACAATATGCATAAATTATGGCATAAAATACATGAGCTAGTTATCCATTTGACATTATATTGTGTAAAGGTTGCAATAAGACCTTCAAGTTATTCCATCAAATGTTTGAAAATTATATTTCTTAATAATATTGAAAAACAAATATTTATTAATGCAATATTAAATATTGTAAGTTGGATTGTTTAACGCTAAAATAATAGTGGACAACATGAGAGATGATTAACAAAACTAACAAAACAACAAACATAATAATATATTTACAACACATTTAAGAATATTTGATGTTGTTGTTTAGTTTTTTTCGACATGCGATTCATAAGGTAACCGTCTTTTGTTTTCTTGACATAATATGTTACATTGTAGTGCAGATTAATGTTGGAAATTAGGGTGAAAGTGATGACTTTGATATTGTTTTGATTATATTTTATGTAATTTACAATGTAGCATGAAGTATTATGTTATGATATTTTTAGGGGTGTTAATTAAATGTATATGAAATTTATTTCACAATAAATTTATTGTCTATCCATCTCAACACCATGTCAAACCACATATTGGAATTGTGTCTGTTTCGAAAGGTTTCTAGGGAGAATAATAAATTCTAAACCTAACAATAACTCTTTGCATTATATTCAAGATTGAAAGAAGGGGAGTGGGTTCACTTCTTTGGTATCATTTATGTTTCACATGCAAGAAGAGGGATATAATAGGTATAGGAGGAAAGGTTACATGTGGGAGATTGTAGCATATTATAATTTGTAACATATTATAATCTCTTCATCCCCTATATTTTTTTGTCGATCTGTAACATCGCCTCCTATGCAAGAGCATCGATCTCCATTGGAACACCCAATTTTTTTTTGTTTACTTCCTCCACAATCTCTCCCATTATTCCCTCTCTCTTTTGAGATTTATATGCTCATATACATAATATATGCACATATACAAAAGTTTATGTGTGCATATATGGAAGATATGCGTATATATGGAAGTTGTGTAGCACTTCAGCCGTTCTACAGGCACATATTCTGTATATGTGCATATATTCGATATATATGCAAACAGATATGTGCATATACATAAGTTGCACATATCTTCCGTATATGTGCAAATATATATGCGCATATATGGAAGTTGCGCATATACTAAAATTACGGATATACGGAGGTTGCACTTATACAGTGGCTAAAGTTGTGCATAAATTATGTATACGCACATATTACATTTATGTGTAGCTTTTGTATATATGCATCTACCGTATATGCGCAACTTCCATATATGTGTGTATACGAAAGCTATGCATATACAGCTTCAAATGGAAGTTGTGCAAAAATTAATTCTTTGTATAGGCACAAATTCGATACATGTGAATCTTCTATATATGCGCATATCTTTCTTATATGTGCAAACACATATGCACATATACGAAAGTTGCGTATATACAGAAATTGTGCATATACGATGGTTGAAGTTTCACATAAAAAAAATGACAATCGACTGTGTATTTTGGGCCAGTCGCAGGATGCCACGTGGCCTCTTCTGGTTGGTTGAAAGTTATTTTTTAAAGGGAAATGTAGCCTCAACACTTGTCTGAACCTGATTGGTTTTGGTTTGGTCGAATTTGGTTGGTTGGTTGGTGGCCAACCACATGTTGCCACATGGTCCAGCCGTAGGCCGCCACATGGCAATGCGAGTGCCATCAAAACTATGTTTGAAGGCCAAACTGCACCCCATGGGAATGAAGTGGGCTTGGTGTTAAATAATAAATCTAGATTGAGAATTTAATTGGGTGTTACAACTCTATAACAACTGAAGAACAAAGCCCAAGAAAGGATGAACTTCTCAGAAGTATATCTTTGTGCTTTGGAGTTGGAATTTGGCATTTGAATAGTTTGAAGAAAGGGGATTATGAGCAGAACATCTCTGTATTAATAAAAACATGAATTGGTGGATCAAATTTCTTAAAAAAATTACAAGCAAAGCTACAAGATTTTAGAAAGAAAGAAATGGTGTTTAATTGAAACTTTTGGAAGGCTTAATTTTCAGTGTAAGTGTCATATTTTCGTAGACAGAAAATCTATGGAGAGTTGCAGGTGAGTAGAACTAAATGGAAACTATAGATTTTTTAATCGAACTGAAATTTTGTAAAAATTTGTTGGACCTGTAGGTCTAAAAGGAAATATTCATTATGAGAACCGACGAAGCAAAAAATATGCCAATATCTAATAGCCCAAAGGAAGAAGTTAGGGCTAAATGTATTCTAAATTGATCCTTGAGTAAATGAATGAAAGAGAAATATGGATTCAATTCAAAATATAATCCTTCATTATGACATATTTCCCACTAGCAGGCCGCCATAAAAATTTTGATATTTCAACATAGAAATCATGCTTAATTCGGTAAGGGATGGAGGATGGTATTAATTGACTATTAACTATAAATTCTCCAAACTTCAAATTACAACTTTGTTTGGTACATTAATCAACTTCCTGGTTATTATCCCTTAGAGTGTGCTTACAAATCATGTTTTGGATATCTTTGATACCTTCTGAATTTGATTTAAGATATTATCCGAAACATGGCCTCTAGGGGAATATCCTTTGACCAAACAATGAATAATTAAAAGGGAGTCACCCAACACAATGATAGAAGAGACATGAAATTATTTGGCAAGAAGAATTCCTAGAAACAAACAGTAGGATTTTTTTCTTATTATTTGTCATCTTCCCAAGCCCCATGAATACTATAAAACTTTGATTTCTTCAGGGCCATAAAGGACCTCTAACACTCCTGCCACACTAAACATAAATGATGGTCCCTGCAAAAATAATCAATGGAAACTATTGTTCCTTAACTGTGCTTTAGGCATATTTACGGATAGACTCTAGAAAAACATAAAAAATCCACTACAAATAACGCTCCTGCCACCCTAAACACAAATGATGGTCCCTCCAAAAATAATCAATGGAAACTATTGTTCCTTAGCTGTGCTTTAGGCATATTTACGGATAGACTCTAGAAAAACATAAAAAATCCATTACGAATAGCGCTCCTGCCACCCTAAACACAAATGATGGTCCCTACGAAAATAATCAATGGAAACTATTGTTCCTTAACTGTGCTTTAGGCATATTTACGGATAGACTCTAGAAAAACATAAAAAATCCATTACAAAAAAAATTACGCCCATTATGGAGGTTCTTTTCAACTTGATGTATCAATCCATGGCTTTGATACCATGCCAGAATTTAAGAGGAAGAGTGAAAAACATAGTAAACACATATTTACCTAGATTGAAAAACCAATGGAGCATTACAATTATTTTCACATTAAATTACCACTTTTTCACACCTCACCAAAAACTAGTTACATGGAGAGTATATAAAATTACTTGTTTGGCTCAATCTAACACCTTGTTTGATATGGTCTAACTCATTATTGCAAACTACATCATGTGCATTGAATGCACTACACTATGGAAGTTATCAACTAAGTAAATAACTTAAAAACCTGAAGATGTAGTCAACAATTTTATGGGTGGAATTTAGTAGATTTTGTTTGAAATATAATTTAAAATTGGTATTCCTAATCTTAACTTATCGTTTGCTTAATTCAAATGTTTTAGATGTTTTCCAAAACCATGAATTTATTTTTACATTAAAAAATAGTTTTTAAAAGATGTAACATTATAATCTCACAAAATAACATCTCACTAAATTCAAATGAATATCTAAGGTTATATTTGACAGGTATTTACTAGTGTTTTCCTTATTTCATTGTCCCATGTGAAATTATGCACATCACTAATAATATATACTTAATTTTTAAAACTCTCAATTTGATGGATAAATTACTATATATATATATATATATATATATATATATATATATATATATATATATATATATATATATATATATATATATATATATATATATATATATATATATATATATATATATATATATATATATTTGATTACGAAAAATAAAATAAACTCGCTATCCAAGCATAGAATTCCCACATAGCGATGAGATTACAAGATAAGCATAGAATGAGGCATTAGAGGCATGCATGCTTGAATATGAATGTAATTAGGTTTGGGCATCTCAAGTGCTAGGGCGTCAATAGGAGAGCTCTATCCTTCTTACTAGTTGGAAGATTATGAATTCCTTCAAAATGAATGCCATGCATTTTATTATTAATACTCCCAAAGTCCTATTTAAAAGAGGGTCTGAACTTGTTTATGATGTATAAGGTTGTCTTTTAGTCCAAGTCATCATGTTGAAAGTTGAGATTAATGTTCTTGTTCAAAATACATTATAGTTAATGGGTTTGGGGAAGCTATTTGAGAAAATGGCTTGGTATGATTTGAAAAATCTTTGAAATCACATAAATCGTGACTACATAATTGCACCAAATCATTGGCTGATTTGACAATAAGAATGAACAAGATTGAATATATTTGACCTTTTTGAAGTATTATAAAACATGCACACATATCATATTATTTGTTTTGACCATATTTTAAAATTAAAAAGATATCTCGATAAAAATACAAAAAATATATTAATAAACAATTGTTTTTATATCCACAATAAAAAATTAACAAAAATAAAGATAGTAAGTAAGATATTTAAATGATGGGTTAAAATATATATTGAATCTTATATGTGAAAAATGGTCTTTTTTTAATCCATCATAAAAATCTTATTTATCCAATTGTAAATTCTAAAATATTAATTTTGCTTAGATTTATTTGTTAAATAAATTTAAATGTTTCAAAATTTACAATAAAACTTAATCTCAAATTATTTTAATATCTCATATTATTATACTAAATTTAAATTGGATACTTTAAAAACATTTATTATAAATATATAAATATGGTTTGTCAATTTTAAATTGTAATTTTCTAAAACAAAATTATCAAATTAAAAAGTTATTTGATTGAGGACTCTATCAATCTCAAAAACCTAGACTCTTCTCTGTAGATTGAATTTTTTTTTTTTTTTTTCTCTGTACAGGTTATTTATCCAACTGTAACTGTCCAGTCCAACTCATTTAATGCTCATTCTCATTAATGAGCCACTTATTTGTTAGCAAATCAAACATACAAATAGATAAATGTACTCAACCCAAGTGAAGTTAGATAAATGTTAGAAGTAGGTGAAGTTAAATAAATGTTAGAAAAGTCTTAGTTTAGTTGGGTTGAAGTTAAATAAAGGTTAGAAAAGTCTTGCTTTAGTCATATTTTCGGGTCTAGATTGCTATATAAATTCTTCATAATAAAAATGTTTCAGAAGTTTTTCACAAAATTGAATTTATATAAATTCTCCATAATAAAAATATTTCCGAAGTTTTTTACAATACTGAATTTATATATGCAATGAATATGCAATCAAATAATAGAACGTGGCATTAACTGCGACCGCGCACTTCAAATGGGTGAGCCTTATTTCAGCTGCTATCCGCCCATTAATGCCCCTTAGAGTTAAAAGAGCCTTATTTTTAACTCTAGAAAAACATAAAAAAATCCATTACAAAAAAAATTACGCCCATTATGGAGGTTCTTTTCAACTTGATGTATCAATCCATGGCTTTGATACCATGCCAGAATTTAAGAGGAAGAGTGAAAAACATAGTAAACACATATTTACCTAGATTGAAAAACCAATGGAGCATTACAATTATTTTCACATTAAATTACCACTTTTTCACACCTCACCAAAAACTAGTTACATGGAGAGTATATAAAATTACTTGTTTGGCTCAATCTAACATCTTGTTTGATATGGTCTAACTCATTATTGCAAACTACATCATGTGCATTGAATGCACTACACTATGGAAGTTATCAACTAATTAAATAACTTAAAAACCTGAAGATGTAGTCAACAATTTTATGGGTGGAATTTAGTAGATTTTGTTTGAAATATAATTTAAAGTTGGTAGTCCTAATCTTAACTTATCGTTCGCTTAATTCAAATGTTTTAGATGTTTTCCAAAACCATGAATTTATTTTTACATTAAAAAATAGTTTTTAAAAGATGTAACATTATAATCTCACAAAATAACATCTCACTAAATTCAAATGAATATCTAAGGTTATATTTGACAGGTATTTACTAGTGTTTTCCTTATTTCATTGTCCCATGTGAAATTATGCACATCACTAATAATATATACTTAATTTTTAAAACTCTCAATTTGATGGATATATATATATATATATATATATATATATATATATATATATATATATTTGATTACGAAAAATAAAATAAACCCGTTATCCAAGCATAGAATTCCCACATAGCGATGAGATTACAAGATAAGCATAGACTCACCCACAAAGGAACTTTGGACTTATTATGAAAAGTTGTCTTTGTCTCCACTGATATCATGCAACCTTGCATTGTATGCACACTAAAACTTAAAACCTTAATCTTAAAGGTTGATACTCACCTAGAATGTCCACACCTACAGGCCATTGGTATGCTATATAAAACACTAACCTATGGAGATAGAGTAATCAATTTAAAGGATTTTTTAATTGTCTAATAGAAATGATAGCACTCAAATTTCTTGTTTGTCTTGATTTTGAGATTTTTAATGTAATTTCTTTAGTGTTAGTATGTCAGTGATATATTTATATTTGTATAAAATGACTCTATTTATTAGTTTGAAAAAGATCCTAGGATATGAGGCATTAGAGGCATCCATGCTTGAATATGAATGTAATTAGGTTTGGGCATCTCAAGTCTTGGGCGTCGAGAGAGGCTCTATCCTTCTTACTAGTTGGAAGATTATGAATTCCTTCAAAATGAATGCCATACATTTTATTAATGTCTCCCAAAGTCTATTTAAAGAGGGTCCGAACTTGTTTTATGATGTATGGGTTGTCTTTTGGTCAGAGTCATCATGTTGAAAGTTGAGATTAATGTTCCTGTTCAAAATACATTATAGTTAATGGGTTTGAGGAAGCTATTTGAGAAAATGGCTTGGTATGATTTGAAAAATCTTTGAAATCACATAAATCGTGACTACATAATTGCACCAAATCATTGGCTAATTTGACAATAAGAATGAACAAGATTGAATATATTTGACCTTTTTGAAGTATTATAAAACATGCACACATATCATATTATTTGTTTTGACCATATTTTAAAATTAAAAAGATATTTCGATAAAAATACAAAAAATATATTAATAAACAATTGTTTTTATATCCACAATAAAAAATTAACAAAAATAGAGATAGTAAGTAAGATATTTAAATGATGGGTTAAAATATATATTGAATCTTATATGTGAAAAATGGTCTTTTTTTAATCCATCATAAAAATCTTATTTATCCAATTGTAAATTCTAAAATATTAATTTTGCTTAGATTTATTTGTTAAATAAATTTAAATGTTTCAAAATTTACAATAAAACATTATCTCAAATTATTTTAATATCTCATATTATTATACTAAATTTAAATTGGATACTTTAAAAACATTTATTATAAATATATAAATATTGTTTGTCAATTTTAAATTGTAATTTTCTAAAACAAAATTATCAAATTAAAATGCTATTTGATTGAGGACTCTATCAATCTCAAAAACCTAGACTCTTTTCTGTAGATTGAAATTTTTTTATTTTTTTATCTGTACAGGTTATTTATCCAACTGTAACTGTCAAGTCCAACTCATTTAATGCTCATTATCATTAATGAGCCACTTATTTATTAGCAAATCAAACATGCAAATAGATAAATGTACTCAACCCAAGTGAAGTTAGATAAATGTTAGAAGTGGGTGAAGTTAAATAAATGTTAGAAAGTCTTAGTTTAGTTGGGTTGAAGTTAAATAAAGGTTAGAAAAGTCTTGCTTTAGTCATATTTTCGGGTCTAGATTAAGAATCCTGTATAGACTTTTTGAAATTACAAATTTAGTTGTGAAATTACCATAACTCAAATAGATGTTTTGAAATTTTGAAATTACAAATTTAGCTGTGAAATTACCATAACTCAAATATGTATTTGAATGCCCTCAGATCCAAATTGCTGGCTCAGAAACAATTATCATTTTTTAACAAATTTACGCACATTTGAGCTATATAAATTCTTCATAATAAAAATGTTTCAGAGGTTTTTCACAAAATTGAATTTATATAAATTCTCCATAATAAAAATATTTCCTAAGTTTTTTACAATACTGAATTTATATATGCAATGAATATGCAATCAAATAATAGAAAATCAAGATTTAACCAAAAATTCTTTTTCTAAATTCCTTCCAAAACTCCAAATTTAGACACCCAAAAAAACTCCAAAACGTCTCCCGTCATGATATAGCATCTCTCAATCCGTTATATGGCAAAAAACCGTCTGCAGTAAAATCGCTGCAAATGTTTACATGTAAATCGGATTCAAAACTGTACATGAACTGAAGAAAAACTTGGACAAAGGATACAAAAAACCCTTCTTTTGCTAACGGAGGGCATAGACCAAGCTTTGCACATGTCCCAGGTTAGTTTAAAGAAGAGTTGTTTCTAACCCTAGCCAACAGTCCTTGCGAGATTTACAAATTGTTAGTCGACATCGTTAGCGGCCGGGGGGAAATTAAGATCCGGCAAGAAGGGCGGCTGCCGCCTCGAGGAGCTATAGATCACTGCATCATCCTCCTCCTGCTGTAGATTATGAGATGATTCTAGAAGATGAATGCCGAACAGAAGCTTCTGTCTTTTCGTGGAGGCCGCCCAATTCTCCATAACGCGACTGGAAGCAACGGAAGGAATAGCAGTAACAACAGAAAAGTTGGAAACCTCACAGGGTTCTTGCTTGGAACAGAAGGTCGACCGCGGCGGCCATTCTGGTCGCTGAGAAGGGACGGCGCGTGCGGCGCCATCGCTGAACAGGGCGGCGCTAAACGTTAAAATTTGAATTTGAGAGCAATGCGTTCACGCTGGCGCTAGATTGAAATTTTGAATTTGAGAGCATTTTCTTTAGGCGGGAGTTGATTGAAAATTTGAAAAAATTACGGTGGATAGGTGGCCGACTTTGAAATAAGGTGGGGACGTGGCATTAACTGCGACCGCGCACTTCAAATGCGCCATCCACATGCCTAGCACGCTTATGCATGGTGAATGGGGTCCGTTCATGCTTATGCATGGTGGTGAATGGCGTCCGTTTTGTAGACAACGCTACATTATTACGGCTGCCGGAAAAGATATGACCGCATGGTGTATGTATGTTATCCGCAGATGTACTTCAACCGGAGAATGGAGACACCGATGGTACTCTGGTATTAATAGGCGGATAGCAGCGAAAATAAGGCTCCCCTTTCAAATGCGCCATCCACATGCCCAGCACGCTTATGCATGGTGAATGGGATCCGTTCATGCTTATGCATGGTGGTGAATGGGTCCATTTTGTAGACCGGCTGCCGGAAAAGATATGACCGCATGGTGTATGTATGTTATCCGCAGATGTGGAGTGTACTTCAGCCGACGATGCACACACCGATGGTACTCTTAAAGGGCATTAAAATAAGGCTCGCCGCTATTTCAGTCAACTGCCATGTTTTAGGACCAGTTACCATACCCGGGCAATTCCTCCGGCTGGGTAGACTATTCCGCTTATATATGTGCATCTATAGAATATAAAAACAAATACATTTATCCTTTTCAGCTATTTGTTATAAATCATTTTGGAAGAATCCCTAATTTCTGAGCTTCAGCAATGGCAATGGCCATGTTCGCCAACTACTTGGCTTCATCTTTCCGATCTCAGCGTCACGCTGTGGCAGCGGCTGTTGCAGCACTATCTTCACCATTTCCCCCGATTATTTTGTTAAAATTATCACGGCTTTCTACGGTTATTGCTGATAAAGACAAGTCCACAAGCTACCCAAAAGCACAGAACGCATGCCCTGTTTCAGAGTTCTTACTCAACGAATGTGGGTTCTGTCAGTCTGAGCTCTCCATTTTGCTTAAAGTAAGGCCATCCATTGTTGCGATGAGATCAGCTAACAGAGCCCAACAAGCGGTGCAGTTACTGAGACATTCAGGTTTCACAGAACAGCAGGTAAGGAAGACTATTACCAGAAACCCATCTATTCTTGCTTCCAACGCTGATCGGCAGTTGAAACCCAAGATTGAGTTCATGAAAGCATTGGGCATTACTTCACAAGACTTGGGAAATATCATATCCAATGGATCCAGATTGCTCAGCGGCAGCCTCGAGAAAACTCTGTGTCCCAACATTCAGTATCTTCGAAACCTATTCGGATCAGAGGTTAATGTCTCACATGTTTTTAAATCTGCACCTTGTATTCTACATAAACGTAACGGGCCTGAATTTTGGGAAAAGAAATTGAAGCATTTGACAAGTTTTGGGCTCCTCGAAGAAGACATCAAGGAGCTTGTTAGGAGGCACCCACTTATATTACATGCTTCCATGGATAAGGTGCAGAAGAACATGGACTTTTTGATGCATACTGCAGGGCTTCCTCCAAAGTTTATTTTTTCATATCCTAATGCAGTGTCTTCTTTCAGTTTGGAGCGTAGGATCAAGCCCCGCTACAAGGTGTTGAGTGCTCTCAGTGCAATGCAACCTTCCAAGCGCCCTCCTAAATTCCTTAGTACTCTTCGTTTAAGTGATCGGAAGTTCCTCGAGAAATATGTCCAGTGCAGTCCTCATGCCAAAAAGTTACTTGAAATGTACAGTGGCAAGCCTGCCCTCTTCTAAAAGACTAGATATTCGGGTTTCTGTTTTGGTCAGGGTTAGATTGTATTACATTGTTCTTATTGATTGGAAGAGGTTTGAGGACATTCACGAAGGGATCATCAGTCTGTTATGATCCAGTGCCATGATCCCTCTAGCCCACATAAGTAATGAGTGGGAATTAGTATATATAGAAGATAATCACAACACAGTCGCTTCCGGGCTGGGATCTTATTTTGGCCAGTTTATTGTCACACCACAATCACAATCAACATGCACTATTGAAGGATAGTTGTAATACAATCACAGAGAATGCATCAGGTAACAAGTTTTTGAAAGATGAAAAAAACTCTTATCACCAGATAATTTGTTTTTTTTGGTAATAGTTTTGCAACGATCATGCATTGCTCCCTCCCTTTAAAATGTGACGGGATTGATGTGAAATTCTGTCTGTTTGAATAATGGTTAACTTATAAAAGGAAATATTCAAATCCCAAATGTAGGGAGCTTAAATTTGTATGCGTTCTTACAGTAGTATGATCTGATTGTTTCCAGATCTACTATATCTACGAGACTTAGCTGGAATTAACACATTTCAAATCCAAGCTAAACATTGGACACTAGTTTGCACACTTTTTCTCTGTGATTTGTTAATAGTCTCTGTTTTTTTGCTTGGGAAAAAGTTTGTGGTAATGACTTTTTATTACTACTAGTGATATCAAAGACCATTCATAGTGGTAATGGAATGCGATCAATTTCAGTCATGCCTCTTGTAAAGCAGAACCCTAGCCACTACTATAAAAAACAACTTCTGATGCATGACTGACGAGGCAAAAAACCATTGGCACATTCCCTCATCCCAATGTGGTTGAACGCTCACTTAACCTTGGTACTACAAACATTCATAGGAAGTTTGTCAATTATTTGTTGCACGGTGCCTTCCAAATAGCCACTTCTTTTGGATGGAACCTTACCTCTAGGGAAAGAGGCAGATGAGGTGACTCCCAACACAGAGGGGGATGGGAAGGATTGGTATTTATGGTTTTATAGGGTTTAAACTATTTGTAAATGCTTATTTTTTTTTCATATAATTTTGACTTTTCAGTGCAACATCTACAGTAAGGTGTGCACATCTTAGATGATCGGTTGCATAATTGCTTTCTCCCCTTGGGATTTTGGCAAGAAGCATCAGCCTCGCCACAAGGTGTTGAGTGCTCTCAGTGCAATGCAACCTTCCAAGCGCCCTCCTAGGCTCCTTAGTGCGTTTGGTTCAAGTGAGTGAAAGTTCCTCGAAAAATATGCCGAGAGCAGTCCTCATGCCAAAAAATTACTTGAAATGTACAATGAAAAACCTGCCCTCTTGTAAAATACTAGATATTCGGGTTTCTGTTTTGGTCAGGGTTAGATTGTATTGCGTTTCCCTTATTGATTGCAAGAGTTTGAGAACATTCACCAAGGGATCATCAGTCTGTTATGATCCCGTTCCATGATCCCTCCAGCCCACATAAGTAACGAGTGGGACTTAGTATATATAGAAGATAATCACAACAGAGTCAGTTCTGGTCTGGGATCTTGTTTTGGCCAGTTTATTGTCACATCACAATCACAATCAGCATGCACTATTGAAGGATAGTTGTAATACAATCACAGAGAATGCATCAGGTAACAAGTTTTTGAAAGATGAAAAAAACTCTCATCACCAGATAATTTGGTTTTTGCTAATAGTTTTGCAACGATCATTCATTGCTCCCTCCCTTTAAAACTGTGATGGGATAGATGTGAAATTCTGACTGTTTGAATCATGGTTAACTTATAAAAGGAAATATTCAAATCCCAAATGTAGGAACCTTAAATTTGTATGCGTTTCTACAGTAGTATGATCTGATTGTTTCCAGATCTGCTATATCTACGAAACTTAGCTGGAATTAACACATTTCAAATCCAAGCTAAACATTGGACACTAGTTTGCACATTTTCTCTCTGTGATTTGTTAATGGTCTCTTTTTTTTTCTTGGGAAAAAGTTTGTGGTAATGACTTTTATCACTGCTAGTGATATCAAAGACCATTCCTAGTGGTAATGGAATGCGATCCATTTCAGTCACGCCTCTTGTAAAGCAGAACCCTAGCCACTATAAAAAAACAACTTCTGATGCATGACTGACTGCAAAAAATCATTGGCACATTTCCTCGTACCAATGTGGTTGGACACTCACTTCACCTTCGTCCTACAAACATTCATAGGAAGTTTGTCAACTTTTTGTTTCACGGTGCCTTCCAAATAGCCACTTCTTTTGGATGGAACCTTACCTCTAGGGAAAGAGTCAGACGAGGTGACTCCCTACACAGAGGGAATGGGAAGCATATAATTTTCATATAATGCTTTCTTGTCTTTTTTTCATATAATTTTGACTTTTCAGTGCAACATCTACAGTAAGGTGTGCACATCTGAGAGGATCTGTTGCATAATTGCTTTCCCCCCTTGGGATGTTGGCAAGAAGCATTATAGAAGACAAATGGATCAGAATCAGCAACCTCGGATTTGAAAAACCTGGTAAGGAGGTAGTAATCATTCTTATAACTAGTTCAAATTTGCTACTTTTTCCCCTCATCACTTAGTTGATCTTTAGGGCTGTTTTTCAAAATGGTATGAAAGTTAATGATGAGATTCAACTTTTAAATAAATTTAGAATTTCACCTGTCCAACACTGATCATGCAATCTTTGCTGCCATGGCTTTCTTTAAGATTTTTTCAATTGGTCTACCTGAGAAAGATAGTGAAGCAAAAGTGAGAGTTTTCTTTGCAAAAAGCTCACCGGATTTAGAGTAGGGATATCTTGGGTGAATGCTTGTATGGGAATCTGTGAAAGACGCCTGAGCTTGTGACTATAGGTTCTTAGGAAAGTGTTCCTGTCTTACATACAGTTAAAAGTCTATTTTATCAATAATGTTTGTTGAAGATTTCTGCAATCTTATTGATAATTTTAAGTTAACATAAAACCAGACCAGTGCTCTAAATTATTGTTTTGCATAGTAAAAACTACTGCTGTTATAGCTCAATCTACGGCTCTTCTAGGTAAATCTGTTGTCATTATGATAATGTTGTGTTGTTATTTCGAGAAGAAAATTTTCTGTACTAGAGATCACCATGTTACAGAGATATCAGTTTGCTGTTCATAGACTTGGTTTGGGCTTGGCTTATATAGCCATTGTAATTGGCATGGCGGTGCAGTCCTTGAGTCCATAACAGTTGGGCTCATAATGCATGATAACTCATCCATACCATATCTATGAAGTGGACTTCATGGGAACGTCAAGCACAAATTATATCCTTTGACGATAGGCATGCCAGACATGATGGTTACATGCAACAACTCAGATCACTAAACCAGGGACAAATTTCATGTGCTGTCCACCTCAACTGTTATATACAAGTAGGCATGGACCGTATTATGGGATTGTAAATATTAGCATTGCATGAGCACTAACCTTGACAAATGGCTAAACACTAAACATAGGCAAGTGTTAACCAATGCAAGTGTCCTCGACTCTCCGTCTCTCCCCATCATTAATGCACGCTACCCTCCACGATGCGCTCCAGCTGCAGTCAATCTCCATCTCCCCGTGTGAATTAAACTCTATTCTGGTGGCTTTGCATTCAGTGGAGAAAGCCAAAATTGCAAGTCTGGCAAGGTATATGTCAAAATCACGATTCTCTCTACTGTTTTTTGTGCCCTGTAACACCCAGAGAAAAAGCGATTCGAGCATTCAAGGAAGCTTGAGAACATTTAACAACATTAACTTACTTCCATTTCAGAATCTTATTCAATTACCGACCAGTATACTTTCGGCTCTCATATGGCATAACCAGAGGGAATGGATGCTCTGAATATTTATTTATTCACAGAATCTACGCCATAAACAACAACAAAGAAGATCGCAACATGCTTCCACTCAAATGAGCTTCATTACAGCTATATGCATGAACGGTAAGCAAATGTGCAATAATGCACAGCTATCATATAATCACCATTCTCATATGGCATAACCAGAGGGAATGGATGCTCTGAATATTTATTTATTCACAGAATCTACGCCATAAACAACAACAAAGAAGATCGCAACATGCTTCCACTCAAATGAGCTTCATTACAGCTATATGCATGAACGGTAAGCAAATGTGCAATAATGCACAGCTATCATATAATCACCATGCACAATGAGGAACCATAGAGGGGATGCATAGAGACAAGGGATGTAAACACTGATATGAGATTCTCTTAATTTTGAGCAATTAGGTCCAAACTCCATGTTGCACTGCTCATATGATAATGATTATACTTCTGTTGGATTCTTCTTTTGGAGAGGTGCAAGATTGATCTAAGAATCATTTTGTTTGGATGAGCAGAACATATATTTTGAGTTTGGCCAGATTTATAATGTAGGCTCACAAGCCTAATAGATGTGTCTCACACTAATATAAATTGGAGAGACTTGAAGATCATTTGCTCATCAACTCATCACACATTCTTTCTTGTGATCTGATTGGTTTGATCAGCCTTTGGAGGCCTCTTTCTCTCACACGTGCAGAGCTGAAGCTGGGTAAAAATACGGACTAGTTTTAGTCTTGTTTGCTGTGCATTGACCAGCGTTGACCATGGTCAAACCTTGGTGTTTTGACCTCCAAATTGTGCAGAAATTCCGATCTTGTGAGGCCGCATTTGAGGGTACAAAGATTGAGGAAAAAGGAGCCTGTTGACCGAATCCCTAAACTGCAGTGTTGACTTTCTGTTGACCAGTGTTGACTTTTGAGGAGCTGTTTTTGAGGGGTGTGTATGACACTTGGAGGGTTGGCTAATTTGATGTTGAGAAAGACTTTGCTGGCTGATCCATCCTGTTGACTGGCATAACATACACTATTCTCTACTATTTACTATTCTCTATCTTTGCTGGACAAAAAAAATTGTAAAATCTGATCTATATTATTGGCTTGTCTTGTGTTGATCTATTATTACTTATCTATTATTACTTTCATGTTTATGTAATTGCTAAATTAAATTGGGCCTAAGTAAGATTGAAGTAAAATTGCATTAAGCATAGAACATTTCCATGTCTATTTATTTAACAGATTCATCCCTACATTGATTCATCTGGGTCTTTTGATGGTTCCATCACTATCATCCTGTGGGTTTGCACATCCGTTTCCCCCGGTGTTTTCCTGGTACCCGTCACCTTTGTTGGATAGTAACTCTGTTCGATACTTTGTATGCAGTCTGCAAGCTGGTCCCAAAAGAGCCCGCAATATATGGTGCTAAGCCATGCTACACTCGCACGCTTATGGCAATAATAATACAGAACCTTCTCCTAGGTTGCATTGCAACCATCAATTTGAGAACCTATTTGGGCGTTTGTCTCAATCAACCGGCTGATTGGTTTCTGATACAGTCCAGGCAGATTATTTCCAAAACACATTAAATTTCCAGTCGCAGGTGATCCACCATTTTAGCTGTTTGCTGTAATTGTGGGTTGTGATTACGTGGAAGCTCATTAGTATGCTGCTAATGAAAATGGTCTACTTGCAATTTTGCGCATGGAATAATAGAGTCCATAAATAATCTATCTAGGGATGCATCTGTCATACTGATAAGTGGAAAAGCAAGCTTTAACAGTGACGTCAACATGTAATGGACAATTCTTGTGTCTATTGATAATTGGATTTATTTTGTGGGGCTCCCGTAGTAATGGACTTATTTAGCATTTCTAGAAAGGACTGTCATGCAGCCAACGGTTAGATTTACAACAAAGTCACACAGCGAACAGTTTGGCTACACAGCATCATGGGATACCTTCTCCATAGCTAACATGCAGTGAGATGAAGAGTCTATGCTACCATCCATGCTGTACTGGGCAAATCTCCACTTGCTGGCATATACATTGAAAACTTGCTGCTAATCACCGAGAGCAACAAATTGACATCTAGAAAATCAGGGAGTCATCTTTTTGTATTGATGACCTTGCTTTTGAGAAATGTTCTTGATGCATTTGATCATTGCATCGCATTCCTCATTCCAAGGAGGACTTTAGAGGACAAATTAGTCATATCTTGTTTCCAGGGCCAATTCTGTAGGTTGGTCAATGGTTATATATCAAAATTCAATTGCTTGTGCAGGGGTAATTCATTGGAAGAGAAAGCCTGGACTTGACGTGACTGGACTGGGGTGCACATTCAATGGTACAGACTCACCACCTTGTTGGTCAGAGTTACTGCCATTGAATGTGCACCAACTCCCAAGCGTTGTCTGGGTATTCTCTTGGTTACAGATGAGTCTTCCTCCTCTACTTAGCTGGTCTCTTTGATATGGGGTGCAGTGCAAACACTGACCTTATCTGTTGCAGGTTGTGACATCCTTCCATCAACCGAGTCAAGGAACAACCTTTGGAATAAAAGGAGCTGCAGGGGGAGATACAGTCAAGTCATTCCCATGGATGAATTCAACTTATACTTGACAGAAGATATTCATGCTATTACAGCTGCAAACAATCTTCTTGCAGTGGGTATTGATACATGAATTTTAGGTCCTATTAATACACTGGATATTGGGTACTTCGGATCTGCATCCTGCTGGCACTGGCATCTACAGATGGATATGCTCAAGATTTTTTCAAGGTGCAGCAAAGGGGAATCCTGGTCCGTTTGGCAAAGGGGGCAATTCCATATTGGAGGAAAGGTAAGCGTCAGATATGCCTGGAATATAGGGATTCATTTAAATAACACTACAGAGGCACTGGTTATATTATAAGATGGTTTGCATTGGAGTCTCCATTATCTCTCTGATTCAAGATTCGGCTCAATCGTCATGTCTCTCCATCTCCAAAACTATCACTAGGTGCAAACGAATCTTAAGCCAGTTTTTCTTGTGATTTCTGGCATGTGTTATGTGAATTAAATAAACTGCAGATTTTATGGTTAACAAAGCCATCATTCTGCAAGAAGGCTCTGTGCTTCCCAGGATGCATCTGAATCCACTTTGACGTGTTTTATCCCCTAATACTTGTTACATGAATTTAGCTCCTTTCTGGTCTTAGTTTCATCAAAAAATATCTCACAATTGCCAAATGCGATGCTGCAGTGGTACTGGACCCCAGATAGATGCTTGGCTTTGGGATTAAGCAAACTTAGAGTTTCCACAGTTTGTTATTAAAGGATTGGGGCTAATTGTTAAGAATAAAGCTTGAGATCTCAAATAAAATGCCCCAACAGATCAGAGATTAAATGAAGGGCACCCAAAAATTGGAGCAGGAAATCAGCAATATAAATTCTCAACTTGATAATGCTCTAAAGCAAATTTAAAACCCCAGTAACATATTTGATGAGAACAACAACAAATCACCACTATCCATCAGTTTCCAGTACAACAAATCGCAACTATCCATCAGTTTCCAGTAGCAGTTGGACATGAGGACAGAAGCCCACTTCAACAGGTTTGAGAATATGATAGGGATTCAGCGTAGACCTTCCTTAGCTGAGTAAGTAGCTGACAGAAACACTAGTAATTCCCCAACAGAACATAGTTTTACTGGTGACTCTGGCATCAATGTGGAAAAAACTGCTATCGAAAATACTAATTAAGCTATTGGCATCAACAGTCATTGATTTTCCACTTCTGCATATTGTCACGTTTCTAGGTAATGCCAAATTTTATATAAATGCTCTTGGGAGCCACTTTTGCAATTTTGTCGTAGAAAACCCCATGTTAGAGTCATGATGGAAGAACATGCATGGAGAAGTGCATGTGAAGCATTGGATCCGTAAAAGAATGTGAAGGTGAAGAGGGGTTGAGAGAGATAACAGTTTTAATATCTAGTTTGAGACATTGTAGATTGTCTATATGCAATTATAATATGCATAATAATAAGAATCAATGAGAATCAGTACTCCTTCTTAAGTTCTCATCTGTTTAAATTGTTTGTGGTCAATTTGTCTTTGTAGATTGTTGTTGTGACTATTTCCTAATTGTTTCAATACCTGGTGTGCAAGATTGAAGGTCTATAAAACTAAATGTGCAAGATTGTTGAAAGTCCATTGCCTTTCCTCGCTGCATCAAAGGGAAACCATACTTTTATGACCAATAAAGCAAGATGGTAGATTTTGTTATAACTTTGTATTTCCTTCGATGGAAAATTATGTTCCATCTATGGGAAACAGAGAATTGAAGTATATAGTTTTACTGGTGACTCTGGCATCAATGTGGAAAAAACTGCTATCCCAAATACTAATTAAGCTATTGGCATCAACAGTCATTGATTTTCCACTTCTGCATATTGTCACGTTTCTAGGTAATGCCAAATTTTATATAAATGCTCTTGGGAGCCACTTTTGCAGTTTTGTCTTAGAAAACCCCATGTTAGAGTCATGATGGAAGAACATGCATGGGGAAGTGCATGTGAAGCATTGGATCCGTAAAAGAATGTGAAGGTGAAGAGGGGTTGAGAGAGATAACAGTTTTAATATCTAGTTTGAGACATTGTAGATTGTCTATATGCAATTATAATATCCATAATAATAAGAATCAATGAGAATCAGTACTCCTTAAGTTCTCATGTGTTTAAATTGTTTGTGGTCAATTTGTCTTTGTAGATTGTTGTCGTGACTATTTCCTAATTGTTTCAATACCTGGTGTGCAAGATTGAAGGTCTATAAAACTAAATGTGCAAGATTGTTGAAAGTCCATTGCCTTTCCTCGCTGCATCAAAGGGAAACCATACTTTTATGACCAATAATGCAAGATGGTAGATTTTGTTATAACTTTGTATTTCCTTAGATGGAAAATTATGTTCCATCTATGGGAAACAGAGAATTGAAGTATATAGTTTTACTGGTGACTCTGGCATCAATGTGGAAAAAACTGCTATCCCAAATACTAATTAAGCTATTGGCATCAACAGTCATTGTGGTCAATTTGTCTTTGTGGATTGTTGTTGTGACTATTTCCTAATTGTTTTAATACCTGGTGTGCAAGATTGAAGGTCTATAAAACTAAATGTGCAAGATTGTTGAAAGGCCATTGCCTTTCCTCGCTGCAAAGGGAAACCATACTTTTATGACCAATAAAGCAAGATGGTAGATTTTGTTATAACTTTGTATTTCCTTCGGTGGAAAATTATGTTCCATCTATGGGAAACAGAGAATTGAAGTGCAAGATATTTCTCCTTTACATGGTCTAATAAAGTTTAATGTTATGGTCAATTTGCCTCTGTAGATTTAAGCCCAATATGAAAAAATGTATTTTTATTTTTAACAGTTTTTAAGTTTAACGCCCCTTATATTACATGTACTGATGCCTTTTTATGACTCTGCCTTCTATTTTTGTGATTTCAAAAATATGAAATCTTTTACATCACACCAAGCACTGTCATCTGTTAACATTACAGTCTTACATATTTTTATTATTTGTGACATAAGCACTGTTCTGTTATCTGCTGACAAAGATGTGTGAATTATTAAACATACATCTTGGTGTAATAGGGACAAAACTAAATAATAAAGAATAAATGCGAGAAAAAGCCCCTGTTTTTCTTAATGAATCAAAACAAAAATATGGCTGTTTAATCCCTTGTTTCCTGATGGATTCAAAACAATAAACTTTAAATAGACTATAAAGCCAACAGGGCACACACTCACAATATATCGTACATACGACATACAAGGCAATACAATACAGAGCCGCGTACGGCTGGGAGTATCACTACCCGACGGGAGAATATGGTAGCCAGCAAGTGTATTTGGTTTGCATTTTGGATCACTGCATGCTTTCAGTATTAAGCGCGCCGGAGTAGGAAGGGTCGACGATCTGTTGTGTGGGGAAGGTGGTGACCCCGATGGAGGCGTTCCTTCCCTGGCTCTTGGATTAGAAAACTGGTAACTTTCCTTTTTAGAGGGTGGTATTTAGTGTTTATGTGCGAGTGTGGTGTATGATTTTTGGAGGAGCCGACTTTTCGGTGGTTTTGTTGTGTATGTGATTTAGTTTCTTTGTGTTACTGGTATTACTGTGGAAGCAGAAGTGGGTAGCGTTGAAGGCTTCATGGTTGGGTTTGGTGGCGGTTCTGTGGGTTCGTAATTGGGCTGGCTTGTTTTGTGGTGTGTAACATTTCGCGTTTTTGTGGGCGACAAGATCGTGGTTTTGGGAGGTTGAAGCTTTTTCTTGGTTTTGGTGTCTCCGGGAGAATTCTTCTCACTGCGTGTTGGGCATTTGGGCGTTTCCCCTAAACCTCTTGTTCCCAGCGCATTTGAATTACGGGCGAATTTTGTGTTTGGGTCAGTGATGGAAAGTCTTGCGGGGAGGGGGGTTGGTAGTGGTTGGTTAGCAACAAAACGAAGAAGGTGGTGAGAGTACTCAACCACATTGAGTACAGTCCTCCTTCCCAGCGAGGCCCAACTCGGCTGGCCGAGGGAACCAAGAGGTTCAATTGTAGATCATGGCTTTGGAAGTGGAGATTGTTGGGGCGCGTCGGGGTGGTAAGATTGCAGGGTGCTCAAGGCGGGTGGCATCTGGTGTGCATGGTCGTTCGGTGAATGGTCGCAGGGGACACACAACAACCTTAGTAGAGGGGCGGGGTGAAGCAATGTGACGGCTCGGGTGCCCGGTGAGGGAGTACAGGTCGTGTGGGGCATGGTTCAAGGAAAACCCGTCCATGATGTCTGGAGAATTGGAGAGAGTTAATTTAGTCCTTGCAAGAGTGGTTGGAAACAACGGACCAAATTCGCTAAACTCATAGCTACTTTTAACAAGATGCACAACTTTTAGTGCCATGTTTGAGAACGAGTTGTGGTAGTTTAGCGAGGACAAAACTTGTTAATGGAAAAGGTGGAGAAGGTGGAGTCTTGAATGGCTCATTTTGAAGAGTATGCCCAATACTCTTTTTGTCCTCTGCCTTCTCTCGATACAACCTCGGACAACTCGACCTCAATTACGTCGAATGACTAGCATCGTTACAAATGTTCTCTTTGTGTTGTGTTTTTTTGGTGCCTTTGGCCTTCTCGGTTATGGACGATGTCTTTAGTTTCCTTTTTGTTTTTTTGTCACATGCTACATGCGGTGGTCAACAAACATGGTCTGGGCAAGACCACTTGCGTTTTTCTTATGGTGTACTTATTTTATGAAGAATGAATAAATCATTGACTTACAAAAAAAACAATAATAATTAGGTAATTGGCTAATTGTTAATAATTAATTAATTAATTATTTATTGTGTTTTAAATAAATAATCATTACTAATAATTAATCAGTTAATTCATCAATAACTATTTTTTAATTTATTCATAAAGTCTAAAGTTGAAAAATGTTAATGATGAGAGCTATAATATATATATATATATATATATATATATATATATATATATATATAATTTAATTTAATATTAATTTTAATTTTAAATGAATATTAATTTAACTTAATTAAATTAAATTATTAAAGAATTTCAAGATAAAGATGAGGATAAAAAATTATACCTCAGATACTATACTTGAGAAGTAGAACTAAAAGAACTAATTTGTCTGATCAGAGAAAGCCAACTACCATTGATTTCGCTCCCCCATCTTTGTTGAGATTATGTGGATGCTTCATAATCTCAAGAACTTTAATGATTTTTCTCTTTTGATAATGTTCCTCTCGGGCAATAACTTTGACACTTTTTAAACAAACATGATGCTTAGTCTTCGAGGAGTGTTCTGCAAGGGCTGAAGTGCTCGATCTTCCACTCTTAATATAGGCTCCGTGTTCTTTCAATATTCTTTGCAATGAGCGTCTTGTCTCTCCAATGTAAATTTTGCCACAAGAATAATCAATTTTATAAAATCTCTTAAGTTGATGATGATCAACATTATCCTTGACAGACCATATTCTTTTGTCTTATCGTTCCTAATGTTGTAAACTGAGTGAATATGTCTTTCTTTCCCAAAATCTTTGCAATCTTATTTGTAACGCCTTGAATGTATGGTAGGAATCCTTTACCACATCGGGCTTCACTGCCTTGGGAAGTGACCTATTCTTAAACTCTTTTTATGACTTTCTTGATATCCTTATCTTTATATCATATACTCTTAAATACAAAAGTTAAGTGATTAATCTCCTCATTAAGGTGCTCAGAGTCAGATATTCTAAGGGCCCTAACAATAAGAGTGTTAAGGACACCAAATTTTTGAGATGGATGATGGTAAGATTCAACATGAAGATAACTTTCAGCGTGAGTTTTCTTCTTAAATACTTGATGTACCAAAATACCATCCTCCTTCCTGATAACAAGGGCATCTAAAAATAGAATGCTTTTGTTTTCATCTAGCTCTATTGTAAACTTAATTTCAGGGAAAATAAAGTTAAGGTGATTAAAAAGCTTATCAAGTTTTGCCTACCATGAGTCCATTTTATGTTGGTGTTATCAACAAGTCTCTTTCACCATGTTGGTTTTAAAGGGAAGGAATCAAAGGCTTTCTTTTCAAAGTACTCCATGTATAAGTTAGCGACAAGTTTCATCAAAACTGTGGAAAATCCGAACCATCTTTCTCCAAAAGAAAACCACATAAGTTTAAAATCTAAGAGGAGCTTGTTTCCTTAAGCAATTCTTGCAAAATTTTATTGGTGGTCATTTTGCGATTTGAAAATGGAACTATTTGTAATGCTATGCAAAGTATCCATTTCCATATAATTTAGTGTGCAAAGTGTTTTCTATGACTTGCAAGTTAAACAAAGTAGTTTTGGTAATGTTTCTGAGTTTTATGTGTGATGATTTGTTAATTAAATTTACTGTTTAACATATCACAACAGAAATACACAGCGAGTAAAATTCACCATAACATAACATAGCAAAATGTTGAGTCAGATCACCTCTCTTGGGCTACATCTGCCGGTCCAAGGCTTTCCAATGACATGTTCTTGCTCTATTAATTTGCTCAAAATGGTTACACAGTGAAAAATATGCCTAAACAGGCAAAACCAATTGTAAATTCAGCTTCAGAAGATAGAAAATAGCTAAAAATGGCTTTTGTTTCACCTTAAACAGTGAAGTACAACCCAACACAGTGCCTTCTCCCTGATGGCCTTGATGGCTCCTTTCTCTTCCCTGAAGCAAAATCTGCTGTAGATCACCTTTGTTCGCTCTAAAACCTGTTCCAAACTCTCCAAAAGGTCCAAGAGATCCAAAATTGACTAAAATTTCATCTTGTTTGGTCGAAAATTGAGAGAGCGTCACCCAAAATCCTCCTCCAAAACTGGAGGAACTCCAGTTAACCCGACCAAAATGACAGTCCGCTTGAAATTGTCGGACTCGCTCCAAATTTAACGGTAATGGTTAGCTGTTACATTAAATGTTAGCAATAGTGGTCACGTGTTGATTTCCGGTTGAACCGCTAGCGAAAACGTCAACCATAACCGTGACATTTATCGTTTATCTCCGCGTGGCCACATGTCTACGTTAACCGCAGTAACCATGACCATGACTGCCGGGACTTCAACTCCTGGTCGCTGGGGCATGGTCGTGTGGAGGATCGGGTGTTGTCGGGCTAGTTCTTAAATTTTCCGCCCAATTTTTTTTAAAACCATAAGTATAACGCGGTTACAATGATTGTTAAGATCTTCCATGTAGCTTGGGCGGTTGGGCCTGTGGGCTGCCAGCCGATAGACTCGGGGTCGAAACTTGTAGCCTTACAAAATTTTTACCACACCATCCAACTCTGGCCTGGGGCCATGTGGCAGCCTCCGGGCTTGCCACGTGGCACCCTCTGATTGGCCAAAAAACCAAAAGTTAAACCATCCACTAATCCAACGCTGCCACTTGTCCGCATGTGATAGGCCTGGATGGAATATTTTAGGGAATATTTCAGGGAATATTCTCCGAATATTCTTTAGAATATTCTTTTTTTTTAAATTTTTTTTCCAAATTCATAAAAGTCAAACTTGGTCAACTGAAAAATGGAGTTTACTGGAGACTTCAAACCTTAATAACTTTCACATACGACCTCAGTTTTGAGAACCGTTCATGGTGCCAGAATCTCAGCAACGAGACCTTTCCGGTCGTTCAGATTGCAACCATTTTTGAGCGCTTCCATTTTGAGCAATTTTTAAACTTGGACATGATCACCTGATCACACCTCTCCAATGGGAAGCTTTTGGACCCCAAAAGCTCTTTGAACTACAACAACTGAAGATGAGGAAACCGATTCTCCACTCTTCCAACCTTGAATCACTGAAATCTCCCTGACTTCATTAAATTGAGCTTTTCATAAAAAGATAAATTCTTCCTTGAATCTGTTGACCGAATATTGCTAACCTTGACTATGTCATGCTGCAAATTTTTGAAACTTGTAGAACATCAACTGAAATTTGCAGAAAACATACTGTTTCTACAATGGTCTACCTTCAAAGGACACTGAAAATAAGATTCACCTTGCCAACTGTCTTTATGGCGAATTTTTGCTGAATGAGCCATGTACTTGTGTCGATTCCCGACCACGTTTTCTCGCCATAGTACTCTGCCATTCTGAAACCAGCATTGATCCTTGCTGAACTTTGTGTCCTCTTTGCTTGCATGCTTTTCCCTGTCTTCGATTTTTGCACCACTTTGCATCGACACTTTGTTCTTTGCACCGATCGACACCAAAGACACCTTGTGCAACATCTTGTCATCTTCTTCCAAAGACGACTTGCTTTTAGACTGAAACATATCATCATTTATATCATCAATAACATGAAAAAGATTATGTACAAATTCTTTTTGCTTAATCATCAACAAAGTCAAATTTTGACTTGCTTTGACATGCCTTTTCAAATGCCCTGCATTCACTAAAGAAGATTCTAGCTTCTTCCGATGTGCTCTCACAATAAACTCCTTGCCATCCTTGAATAGATGATACTTGTTCTCATGGCGATGGAAGATCGCTGTCCTGTCATATAAGTAAGGACTGCTCAATACCACACCTGTAATGTCAAGCGGTACCACATCCAATTCAACCATGTCAATATAATGAGCTGTTATGGCGAAGCGCAACATGTACTTCCTTGAAACTTGTAAATTAGCATCTTTGCAAATCCAACCAAGTGGATATGGCTTAAGATATGAAATGGTTTCAAGATTTAGCTTCTTGACTAAGTCTTCTAAGATGAGGTTTGTTTGTGACCCACTGTCAAATAATGTGTCTATCTTTGTGTGTTTTGAAATGATCCTCACATGAAACAACTCTATCTTCCTCTCTTCATTTGGAGCTTCTATGTGACAGTTTAAAGTGCTAGAACTGGGATTTGTTTCCTTTACAATCTCTTTCCCCTTTATGTTCTTTAGTGCCATAGCTATGCTTTTAGTTTCATCTCCTGATTCAGACCCTAAGTTTTGTTCAGTTATTGCAACTGTCTTGCCTTTTTCTTCGGCCTTATCTTTGGTTTTGAATTTCTCTGGTTTCAACTCCGGATGAAGTTTCCAGCAATGGTCTTCATCATGGCTTGTTTTGGAATAGTTTTTACAAAAGAATTTTCCCTTCTCTTTCCTAGAGTTTGCATTTCTCTTTCTCCCTTTGCTTTTAAATTCACTATCCTCATTCCCATCAAAAGATTGTTTACCTCTAGCCTCTAAATGTGTGGCTTGGACACAAACCACGTCTAGAATAGTAGGATTGAACATAAGGATAGTATGTATAAGATAGCCGTGTAAACCACCTATATATTTCAGCAAAGTGTTTTGATTTTGTAAGTCTACCCCTAATAAGAGTTCTTTTCTCCTAAACCATTGGGTGTAGTCTTGTACATTTTGTCCCTTAAGTTGTCTAAAACTTTGCCAATTCATGATAGCCTTTTGTAAATGAGCTAATGGATAAAATTGCTTTTTAATTGCATAAATAAAATCAACCCATGATAAAGTGATCTTACCATGTTTTCTAATCTCATCTTTGGTTTGGGCTTCCCACCATACCAATGCTGCACCTTCCATTCTCAAAGAGGCTAACTGAATCTTGGTGTCATCATCATGAAGGTTTTGTATCCTCAAGTAAACTTCCAATTGCCTTATCCAATTGTCAAGTTTCTCTGCATTGACCTCACCATTAAACATAGGCAACTCAAACTTAACATCAAGCTTTAAAAATGGACTTTTACCAGTGGTTTTGAACTCGTGAGATTGATTCACTGAAGTAGAGGATGACGATGTAGAGGAAGAGGATGAAGATGGGGATGGTGGATCATCATTTCCTCCATGTCCTTTCTTTGACTTGTCATCACGTTTCTTTCCTCCTAAAGAACCCTCTCCTTCTTTCTGATGTTTAGACGCTTCTCCTACAAGCCTGTCATTCCTTTCTTGGTAGAGTATCTTCACCATCTCCGTCATGTCTAGGAAAGCCTTTTGGAACACCCGTTCTTCTTCTTTGGGATCAATGTCTTCATGAACTTCTCCTTCTCTTGAAAACATGCTTAAGATTTCTTCTGTGGCTCTTGGAGGTGAATTAGAAGGTGGAGTTAATGGCACTCTGGGCCTCCTTGGTTGAGGATTATTTTAAGCTCTAACCAATTGTCCTTCCCTTCTCTTGAGCTTAAGCCTAGTAAGCATCAAAACTTGCAAACAGTCAACTATATCTTTGCACAAGAACAAATGTAGAGTAAAACTCTAGCCCTGATACCAACTGATCTGAAAATGGAACTATTTGTAATGCTATGCAAAGTATCGATTTCCATATAATTTAGTGTGCAAAGTGTTCTCCATGACTTGCAGGTTTAACAAAGTAGTTTTGGTAATGTTTCTGAGTTTTATGTGTGAGGATTTGTTAATTAAATTTACTGTTTAACATATCATAGTAGAAATACATAGCAAGTAAAATTCACCATAACATAACACAACAAAATGTTGAGGCAGTTCGCCCCTCCTGGGCTACATCTGCAGGTCCAAGGCTCTCCAATGGCTTGTCCTTGCTCTATTAATTTGCTCAAAATGGTTACACAGTGAAAAATATGCCTAAACAGGCAAAACCAGCTGTAAATTCAGCTTCAGAAGATAGAAAATAGCTAAAAATGGCTTTTTTTCACCTTAAAAAGTGAAGTACAACCCAATATAGTGCCTTCTCCTTGATGGCCCTCATGGCTCCTTCCTCTTCCTTGAAGAAAACGCTGCTGTAGATCACCTCTGTTCGCTCTAAAACCTTTTCCAAACTCTCCAGAAGGCCCAAGAGACCCAAAATTGACTAAAATTTCATCTTGTTTGGTCGAAAATTGAGAGAGTTATAGCAAAAACAAAATTTTGCCCAGTGTCCCCCAAAATCCTCCTCCAAAACTGGAGGAACTCCAGTTAACTCGACCAAAATGGCAGTCCGCTTGAATTTTTTGGACCCACTCCAAATTCGGCGGTAATGGTTAGTTGTTACATTAAATGTTAGCAATAGTGGTGACATGTCGATTCCCGGTTGAACCGTCGGCGAAAACGTCAACCATAACTGTGGCATTTATCGCTTATCTCCGCGTGGCCACATGTCTACGTTAACCGCGGTAATCGTGACCGTGATTGCCGGGATTCAGCTCCTAGTCACCGACGCATGGTCGTGTGGAGGATCAGGTGCTGTCGGGCTACCCCTGTGGGGCTAGCCCTTAAATTTTCCGCCCAATTCTTTTTTAAACCATAAGTATACTGCGGCAACAATGATTGTTAAGATCTTCCACGTAGCCTGGGTGGTCGAGCCTGTGCTACCAGCTGATAGACCCAGGGTCGAAACCTGTAGCCTTACAAAAATTTTACCACGCCATCCAACTCCGGCCTGGGGCCACGTGGCGGCCTCCGAGCTTACCATGTGACACCCTCCGATTGGCCTAGAAAACCAAAAGTCAAACCATCCACCAATCCAATGCTGCCACTTGTCTGCATGTGATAGGCCCAGATGGAATATTCCAGGGAATATTTCAACGAATATTCCAAGGAATATTCTTTATATATATTTTTAAATTTTTCCAAATTCATAAATGTCAAACTTGGTCAACTGAAAATGGAGTTTTTTGGAGACTTCAAACCTTAATAACTTTCACATATGATCTCGATTTTGAGAATCATTCACGGCGCTAGAATTTCAGTGACGAGACCTTTCCGGTTGTTCAGATTGCAACCATTTCTGAGCATTTCCATTTTTGAGCAATTTTTGAACTTGGACATGATCACCTGATCACTTCGGGTTGGATTTCTTGTGGTTTTAATAACGTTTGGAATGTTCCTCTGGTTCACCTCCTCTCCACATTTGTAATTAACACTGGATGTATAGTTTGTAATATTCATTCCTCGTGTTGGTTTGTATTCCCTCACCTGTATCTGCCCCGCCTACTCTTTATAATTCCCATTTGCAGTATTTTGATGACCAAATTAAGCCATTAAAAAAGGGTTATGATAAGTTTGGTGTTGCCATATACACCGCATCAAGTATTTCCGCGGTTTTTCAGGTAGCACTTATGGGACTCATCAAGGGTTTCATGTAGCAAATAAAGAGGCAGTGGAGTCCACTCTTTCTGTCGGCTCTTGCTTCCACTCTTTTTTTTTGTCTTCCTCCATGCATGCATTCAACAATTCAACCTGTGTGAACTTTGACGACAGGAGCATAATTCACTACCTTACGACTGTGTTCATAAAGAAAGGTTGAGTATCTACAATGGAACATGCACTTTGACTCATAACTTTTATTCATGGAAAATGTTGAAATTGACAACAAGAAATATTGAAAATGACATCAAAAGAGATTCTAGTTTAATTTTCCCCTAATTAAATTAGAAGTAAATTGTAATTTCACATCACATGAAAAGTTGTACGAGTTAACTGAGTTGGGAAGACTTAGTTAGCTCAGTTTTCGAGTAGAGGGTCAAACTAGAGACATGTAGAGTGTCTTCTACTTTTTAGGAGCCCTGATTGAGTTTATTTTGAGTTGTAATTAGTTAACTCAGTTTATTTGAGTTAAAATCAGTTTAACTAATTCTAATTGATAGATGAGTTAGTGAGAGGTCAAGTGAATTAAATTTTATTTAATTCACATGCAGTGATCAATCATATAACTGATGAATAGCTATAAATAGTTGTTGCATGTCAGTTCTAAGAGTGACCCAGTTGAGATTGGAGTCAAAGAGAAGTGTATTATTAGTTTTATAATTAGAAAATTGTATAGGTGGTGCATGGAGTCAGCAGGACGCCTTAGATGTATTGTGAAATCAATTAGTTGGAATTTCCTAATTAATAGGGGTTCAATTCCCTCAAGAATGCGTGAGCAAGGCTGGTCAGACAAGGGCAAGGAATTGGGTAAGTATTGGACCAAACTTTCTCAGATCAGAGTGAGACAATCAAAGATAATGCAGAGAGCTCTCAAGCCCGAGAGAAGCATTGTATTCTTTCATATTATTGACTTAATGCAATATACATATAGCGGGGTTTTTAGCTAATACTTTCCCTAGATACATCTTTATGTTGTGCGATTGAAATGATTTCTCTTTCTTGTTCATGTGATTGTGCGATCGTAATTGGTTTCCGCAATTTGTAGAATATATTCAAGTATTTTGTTTTAGAATATTACAAGATCAATTGAAGAGAAGAGCCAAAGTTTGTTTTAAACAGGTGAATCGAATTTGTAAATTTATTCTTCAGGACTAGCAACAGATTAGGATGTCTTTATGTGGATTGAGACTTGAATATGCCCTTGAGGTTAGTTCGAATTACCTAGCTTGGAAGGACATAATGGAGGCAGTGTTGGAGGAAAACAAACTGAAGGAATTCATAGACAATGATATTCCTAGGCCCGCAACAACAAATGCTCAAAATATTGATTCATGAAAGAAGAATGTAGCAAAGGCAAGAAATATTTTGTTAGGGGTTCAAGGTCATATTGTCTCGAACCTCCATGGAAAGGCAACACCATATTCTATGTGGAAGACCTTAACAGATCTATTTTAGAATAACAATGACCACAGGAAGTTGGCGCTAAAGGAAAAGCTCAAAAAAGTCAAGATGGAGGAAGGTGACATAATACCAAAATACTTGACGAAGTTCACTCAATTTCGAGATGAGCTTGGAAGTGTTGGTGTTACTGTTTCCGAAGATGAGCTGGTGAGCCTAGTGCTTCTAGGCCTTCCCAAGAGCTGGCACAACCACCAGGATTCGGTAAATGGGAGGGAGAAGCTACCAAAGTGGGAGCGATTGTTGTTCGACTTGGTGCAAGAAGAGATTAGGGGAAACACCAGAGATGAGACCTCTTCTAAAGAAGAGGACTTTGCATTAGTCAGCAAAGAAAATAAATCCAAGGGAAGGAAGTCCCAAGGCGAAGAGGGCAAGAAGAAAGACTTGTCCAACATCAAGTGTTTTCATTGTGACGAGTTTGGGCACTATGCCACGAAATGTCCACAGAAGGCAAGCAAGAAGGAGTCTGCAGTTGCAGCAGTTGGTGTTGGGCCAGGGTCCCCTAGGGCGAGTCTTGAATCATTTTTGGTCATTTTTGTTAATGCATAGAGCGTAGGTCACAGGGCTTTGGGGCAGGTCAAATCTCCTTATTTTTGCAATGGGAAAAAAGGGTAAAACATGGGGCTCAAACTACGGTTTGAGTCCATGGTTTTTGCGCGTCTACGTTATATAAAAGGGCATGTATGAGTCAAGACGAGAGTCATAACATCATAGATCATCTTATCTTTTGTGAATGTGATTTTGGGCAAGTTTTTGTGATAAATCTGAGTAGAGATAGGCCCTTGCGGCTATGTGCACGAAGACCTAAGTCCTGGGCTGTGTGCGAGGACTTTGCTGCTGTGTGCACAAGGGAAAAAATTGTAGTCATTGAAGATCTACTAATAAAGAGAAGTTTTGATGGAATTACTGATTTACTTACATGATCTCTGTCTTATGTGTTAATGTGTTGATTTGCTTATAGATCTGTTGTAGTTTACGTTATTTGATGTGCATCTGTCTGGGTTAATTATATAATCATAGATCTTTGTAATTGCGCAAGATTTATATCAATATTAAGGGTTTATGTTAAGTTAAATCTAAATAAGAATAGATCTCTGTGTTTGCGCAAGAACTTCATCTGTGTTAAGGGTTTTGTTAGAATTAGATCTGAATTAGGTTAAAAGCCCTAACGAACACAATAGTGATTAGATCAGGTAAGAAAGGGTTAGATCCACATCATATTCCTCCCTCAGGGTGTGGAAACTTGGTTCCATCACCCCCCCATACTTCTTCGGGTGAGACTTTGGTTTGCGCACATAGATCACTATCGAAAGGGCCAGTAGTTGGAGGGTTTTGTGTGATTATAGTACCTATCCTAGTAAGGCCACGAAATGCCTCGGGTGAGATGCCTTACTCCTTTTCCCGACGAAGGTGAAAATGATGGTGTTGTACTAGACTAGAATGGACCCTTTGTTGGCCCCTGGATAAAAAACCAAGGTACCTATCTTTTATAAAATTTTTCCAACAGGAATGCATTGATATTTATAAATTATAATCTCTCATACTCAATTTAATAGTGTGGAATTTTTCAAAAAAATAAATACTCTGTAATATTCCAAAAATTTAGCCTTCAAGCTAAATGGAATATTAGAGTTGTTTTATCACTAGGTAGGTGAATAAATGGGTATGAGGCCCATAAAATCCCTCTTGAAGGAATAAAGACACTCCTAATGTGAAAGGAGGAAGAATAAGCAACTGGATTAAGTACCTTTGGGTGTGAACAGGGATCGGATCATGTTGATTCAGTCAACCTTGACCAAGTCAACAACGTTGTCTAGATACATTGAATCTCCTTGATGAACAATGCAGTTTGAGTGGAGGACAACTTGCATGAACTTGGTGGAAAATATGAATGGAACCCAATGTGGAGAGGTTCACTTGCTATATATGGAGAGGATGGGAGCCTCTATTAGGTATGTTATGATATTATTATTTTGATATTGGTCTGTTTAGACTTAGCTTCCTCTTGCTGTTTAGCACTGGGTGTTCTCGAGCGGGAATCCCACCTCTTCCCTTGAGAGGCCTCTTGGAAGAGCATTGTACTGAATTCTTCCACATCCAGGCTTGAGACCAAGCATCAGTGTTTATTCACAACATTATTTCTGCAGAGAATAGTGTTGTGTTGCAGGGTGTTGTAGTGGAGGATTGATAACACCACTTCCGGGTCTATTTCTTAGTAGAGGGAGCCTTCATTCTCTTGAGAGATTAGCTAGGAAGATTCCTGGGCTAATTTTACATCTTGGCACTTGGCCAAAGTATTCCTCATCTCCTACAGCACAGTCCCTTGCAGGAACTGCGTCATTTTCCATAGAGCTGTAGCAGCAGGGTTTAAGCCCTTGTTCTTGAGCTAGTTTCTTAGGGAAAGGGCCATCCCTTTTCCCGGAAAGCTAGAAGAAGGGATTCACATCCCTCTATTATATTATTCAGCTTCATGTATGTAATGTTTCAATAAGACTGCGCTATTTTAGAGCTGAATATTCAGATCTTCCCTTTTGTACTCAAGCTTTCAAGAAACCTTTATCGGGTTATCTCTATAATACATTAAGGAGGCCATATCTCTATTTTCTTAGCATATTGTTCAATCAAACTCCAGATCTATGATTCCCTATTATAATGTTGCAGAAACCCTCACAGAATAATGCTATCATGTGCTTGAGAAATTCTGCATAGCTTAAGTCATGGGGTTTGGATGTTTTAAAGTCATTTTGAGGCCGGGAGATCTGTTTAACCTATCAAAAGAGATTTTTTTTTGTTCCTCTTTTGTATGTGAGGGCCTTAATCCATATTCTAAGGGATCCAACTGTTATTTTCCCTTGTTATAACTTAATTTCCTAGAAATAACGTTTTTGGGGCCAATATTGCTGCTTTTCCCCACTTGGAGACATTATATGAAGACATACTTTTGCTGCTATGATCAAAATATGATGGCTATGTGTTCCATACACATTTTATGAGTTATTTATCACTTCTATTCCATGTTTGTGTTCATGTATTGCTGTATCTTCAATTTTGGGATATTATAAGATATTCCCAGTATTGTTGATTTTCCCTATTTTGGGATATTACATACTCCCCCCTAATATCAACCAAAAATTGAAAATTTGTCACTAGATATACAAAATAATTGAGTTGATATGCTAATATTTTATCAATGAAGTTATGGGTACCACCCAAGTCAATAAGCACTGTGACCTTTTTACAATATTAAGAGTTTGGTGTACTGTCAAACCTGTTGATGCATGAAAATATCTTTCACGCCTATTTAAATAAATGTTGTGCACACGTTTAGCATCTATGTCACACATGTCAAATGACTTATGTGTGTGTGCGTGATGTGCATATCATGTTTAGGTTAGCGATCCAGGGACTATTTTGGGCCATGCATGCCAATGTACATATGTGTTCAGATCAATATGTTTGTTTTCATTTGTTTTTGAGGTGAGAGTACTCATTTAATTTTAGGCTAGTGAGCCTAGCTATGTAAAATTGTAATCACATGAATTTTAGTAAAATATACCATGACTACCAACCAAGTCAGACTCCATGAGTATGAAATGGGGCTAAGGGGTAAGAGATAAATGAATTGATCTTGGGGGTCTAAGCTATTATTAAAAATAATCCCAAGATAAAAGTGCACAAGATATTATCCTAAGTACAAAATGTGACTTTAATGAGTGTCATTTGTAAAAAAAAAGGATGTGCACATAAATGTGATACTTTTAGTGTTATGACATGATTCCATTACATCATTATAACTAGTGAATATTATTAGTCCCAATATAGGGGCAAGAAGGGATGACTTTCTAACATGATTTCATTCGCATTAAAATCATAGGTGCATTTAGGAAAGGGAATACGTTCTTTGGAGACAGAACATAGAGGTACCTAGAGACCCTTGAAGGAAACTAGAATTCCTAGAAGAGATATGGCTCTATAACATCATTTCCAAACCCAATTTTGGAACCTTATAAGGGAATTGACATAGTGGCATAGCCTTATGAAGTGAAGGTGCTAGAAAGAAGATGCACTACCTTGGGTTATGTGGGTAGATGGGGCATGTGATATTGTTGGTTGGAGGTTGTTAGGGTTTGGTACTTGCCAATTTTTATGGTTGGTAGTAGTTATGTACCATAGTTGGCTTAGTAAATACTTAGCACTTATAGATTCATGGCACCAACTTGGGGTTAATTGCTTCTAGGAGATGATGAACAATGTTATGTATGGATGGGAGGGATGTTTAAGGTATGCAACTAGTTAATTTTTCCCTTAAAAGGTAAGGGTTTATTTCTATGTTTATGTGTTATATATATTTCCCACAATGATTATTTATTAGTTTTCACATGTTATACATGGAAAACAATTTAAATAATATAAATTATACATTTATGTTATTTCACGTCAAAGAATTTCATGAAAGGTGCATTAGGGTCAGTAGACAATTGTTGCAAGAATCAAAGGAATTTTTTGGAAAAATTAGGTTACAAAGGTGGTGATGAACCCAAATGGGTGGTTGGGGCTATTACAATCTATTTCTGTCTATTTAAAATTGACAAGTGCTTGCTCATCCCTTTTCATAGATTTCTCCATCTCCTTTTCATCATTAGGTGAACAATTTTATTTCCTCAATTTATGCCCTTTTATCCATTTGTTATTATAGCTAGAACACAATTGTTTTATTTATTTTTTCCCCTATTTCCTTTTTTGATATTTAAGTATGTTGAGGTATGGTTTTCTTATGAACCCCAAAACAATGTATGCTTCTTGCATGTCCCAAAGGTAGAATTCTGTGTAGCCATGTTCTTAGCATGAATATGATGTGAAAATTGCTTAGCTTCCATAACTGTTTTAGTGTGTGTTATGAAAATATCATGTTTAATGTTATTTTAATCCACCCATGTAAGATTCCAATATATTTTCATAACTTATGTTTTACATCCTTGTGGCCAATACCTGAAATTATGAGTTATGGTCTTCAATATCACCGAAGTGTTGTATTCTTGTTAATTAACTAAAGTAGTCTTGTTTGCAAAATTTTCCATGTTGTTTATCTAAATCTCTTGTAAATAAACTCTACGTAAAATTATAAGAATGGGGTATCCTTTTATTTACCTATTCATACCATTTATATTTTTTTTTTATCTCAAGTACAAATAATCTAAATAAATTTGTTTTATATGATCCATATATTGTGCAATTCAAATGTTTCCCAATTTTCTTCACCTATGTAAGGACCTATTTTCCATCAAGTTGTTTTAATTCAACCTTGGTAAAGTTGATACTCTTATGAAACCATAAAAAAGTAACTACAATATTCAAGTAAAATACACCTAACATATTTTTATAATTGAAAAGTTGTTTAACCTAAATAATAACTTTATTTTCATCAGTATTTTCAGTCACAATATCAATTTTATGTAACCTCCCATTTAATACTTCTATAATCTTCTATTCTCTCTTAGTTAACTTTCCATATATCTTCTATTCCAACTTTTCCTGTTCCATTTGTTCCTTATTTTCATCCATGCAATTTTGTGAATTTTACAACTTTTAATCCATATATTCTTTAATTACATTTTTTACATGTGACATGCGAATATTTTTCAATACATTGTACTCCATTTACTTAAATTTGTTATGTCATATGGATCACTATTTATGAACTTCTTCATTTTCTTGATGAGTTGTGAATGATAGTTTTTGAGGTCTAATTGGTGTTGAATATTCTATAATACCTTAGCCATGTGGGATAAAATCAACACTCCTCTTTTTCTATTTATCACAATTTTCAAGTCACCAAAAATAGATTTTCTAATAAAAAATTAAATTATATCAATTATAAGTTGCATATATTTCAAACCCTAATTTGAATATTGTTTGGATGGTTAATATTTTTCCAAGTGTATCTATGAAATTTAAGGTCTTATACTTTCAAATATTTGACTTGTATTACTATTATATGTATTCTTAATCTCCTTGAAATGTCATAATCTAAAACTTCACTAAAATATAATTATAACAAAAATTCCCAAATAAAGTGTTTGAGAGTAATTTCAGGATAAGTAAAAAAACACAACTTCTAGAAGATATATCGTACAAATTATAATGGTTAAAAATCTTAAAAATATTCCACATAAAGCTATCTATGTCTTAGGACTATAACAATTTTATAGTTTAAATTTTCATCGAAAAATGTTATAGCAAAAATTCCAAGATGAATTTAAAAACTAATTCTAGTCTTCATCACAAACCCTATATTACATAGATTATATCTAAGATTACAATTAAATAGCACCTATAATTTTAATCATCTATTCCTATATATCTATCCTTGGTATCATCAAATTTCCAATGTCTAAAATCCTCGAAAAACAAATTGTATCAATAATTCGAATGTTACTCATTTAAAATTGATTTTAGTATTAATCACAAACTCTATCTCCCAAGGGATATATCGCTGAAATTAATGAACCAAAATTTGAATTTTTGACCAGATATACCTTAATATTTTCCTTATTTCTCTCAAATGTTTTCTATATGAAACTTCTAAGAGAAAATTTTATAGTGAAAATGACAAGATAACTTGAATAAAGGATCAAAATCAAAGGATAATTGGCTCTTATAGAAATTTTTATGAACCAAATTCCTTGAAAAAAAAAAAAAAATATATGAATAACAAACCACTGTGAGGGGTAAACCTTGTTTCACAATGGATCCAAAACCTTGTTTCACAATGAATCCAATACACAAGACAAGATAAAATACATATCCAAAATAAAATCCTTTATTATAAATAGGAGATAGAGTGACACAATGTAACATAACATTATGTATACCAAACCATAACTAATAAAATAAAAATCGAATCCTTGTTCAGGCCTTAAAATAGAGGGCCTGTGGATTTAATAGTTTCTTTGAGATCCCAAACGAACTCGTGATAAGAAGGGGCCAACCCTTATTTATTAGAAATACACGGGGCACTCATTGTTATAATTAGTTGATATATGCTAATTCAATATTTTTTTTATAATAGGTAAATCATGTTGTCAGATAACATGTATGAGCCTGAATGGGAGGACCTTCAAAATGGATTCATAGCCTTTCATTGTCGATTGACTAGTTAAAATTTAAAATCATACATGGTTAAATTTTCAATCCTTTTACCATTCCTCTAAATATCTCTGTAAACCTTTTGTTTTAGCTGATACCAAATGAATAGAAATTATATTTTGGTATACTAATTTGACAATTTATAAATAGTGATCCAAATCCAACCCGTTAAGGGTTGGTAAATCAAAATCAATTTCCATATGTTTAAGTGTTGACCTCGTTCTCAAGGCTTCACAAAGTCATTTAACACAAGTGAACACCTAATTATTTAACATAATAAAGGGATTTCTTGAGTTTACAATGCCCATAAATTTAATTTCTACCATCTGCGCTATTCTAGAATCAATCTTGAAATCACTAGAATTTAAGGAATTCCTTTTCTAACTAGTTTCGAACTATTGGTTTACATTTTTCATAGTTATAACAACTTACTAAAGGATGGAATTGAATTTCCATGCCTCAAGTTCTCCGCTTAGTAAACATTTAACATATTCAAACCTCTTTTTGAGAAATTTTGAGCTTTCTTTCAAAGCATTTTGAGGGACAAGTAAAAATTTGTTGTGTGCTCATAAGTTCTTGTTATACCCCCTGACTTTAAGATTTTTTTGTGAATTTTTATATATGGTTAAGTGTGAGTGTGTTTTCATTTTAAAATAATCATTTGAAAATATTTTATTATTGCGATAAAGTGAAAAAGGCTAAATATAAATCTTGTATATATAATGCTACTAATAAAATAAATATCTCGAAACTGATGCTTTAGTTATCTTTGACTTAAAGATTTATGGTTTTAATTGATATTGATTACCTCTCATTAAGTCATCATAATTTAATATAAATGATTAAATTATAAATGATCATGGAATTAATTGGTCATTAATTTCCCCAAAAGATAGGAACTTGTCTTGGAATGTGGGGAAGTGGAGCTCATAAATTAGCTAGTAACTACTTTCCACTTATTGAGTGAGGTGGAGGTAGTTACTAACTACCAACTAAATGGTAGAGGGGGAAATCCACTTTGGTTCATATTTCTGAGAGGAAGATTCACGCAGAGCTAATATGGTGAGGGAATAAGAAAAGAAAAAGTGAGCATATTTGATTTCTTGCACACAAAAGTGCCCAAGGCGATACTATTGTGGAAAGTATCAAGGGTTGGGAGGAACTTGTGAATTGCTGTATCAGTTCTATATTTCAAAACTTTCAAGTCAATAACCTAAAATATTATCATATGGATGATTTTATTATCAATTTGAAAAATGAAATGATGCTTTATTATCAATGGATATGTTTCATTTTATATGCATTTGATTATGCTTTAAATGTTAGTACAAAATGAAAGCTCTATAGTATTTAGTGTGAAGGGAAATTTACTTTTTGTTCTGTACATTTAGATAATTCAATAACAATAGTTTATGTACAAAGATATGTATCTTTACTAAAATAAAGACTAGTTTAGTTTAGTATGTAATTTGTGTTTATATGTATAAACACAAGTAGTCAAAATGCTTTTGGGTAGTCAAAATGCAAACTTTCCTAAAACTAGTATAAAGGTAAAATATAGAATTTAATATATATATATATATATATATATATATATATATATATATATATATATATATATATATATATATATATATATATATATATATATATATTATAAAAACTATTGTAGAGTTTCTAATACTTTGTTTTTAAAGCCTTTAGAATTGAGAAAGGAGTTTTTTTGTATGTGTACATAACATATATAAGTAAAATTGATACAAGGAATTACTATAATCAACAAAACTAAGTGAGGATACAATATTATTAGAAAATGACTATAGGTTTGAAGATAAAAACTTATTAGAGATGTCCTTGGTAAGGTTGTAAATTATACATGAAATATCTGCGATTGATAATGTTATGCAGCTAGTTCACAAAATTGAAGAAAATATAGATCAACGACTTAAAAATTATCCTCCTCGAGGGGGAAACCTCATTTACATTACATAAATGAAAAATTCTTGGATGATACAAATGATAAGATATCCTTGTTATATTTGGATTCTAAGGGATCACAGTATAACCAAATCCTACATAAAAATAATAATCTAAGGGCACAAAAATAACAATACTGGGCTTCTATGGGGTACAATAATAATAACATCGGGGATACATGGGCCAATAATAACAATATGGGGCTACACAAAAAATAACAATAAGGAGGATACACTAGTATTATAGGGACCTAACATGCCCCTCTCCTTCAAAAAAGTGTTTTCCTCAACACATGACTAGTTCGAGATTCTTCTCTATAAAATTCTCATCCTCCCATGTGGAATCTTCAGCAGTTAAGTTCTTCCAACTAATGAGATACTAAAAAATTAATCGATATTATAGTCTTAGGGTTCTTGTTTCTATGACTACTTCAGGCTCAAATATGATCTTTCCTTCTTTGTCAAGTTTTGGAAAAAATGTTTGAATTTTCAATTTATCATCGATAACCCTCTTTAAGCATGAAACATGGAAAAGCAGGTGTAATCAGGAATATGTAGGGAGCTCCAATTTGTATTCCATGATACCAATATTTTGAAGCACCTTGTAAGGACCATAATACTTGGTTGATATTTTATTATCCTACTTACCTTGCTTGAGGGACATTTGTTTGTATGGTTGTAGCCATAAAAATATCTAGTCACCTACATCAAAACTTCTTTCATTGCCATGTTGATATTCCTATTGTTTCATTCGATTCTACGCTAGAGTGAGGTTATTATTGAAGAGTTGGAGAAATTGTTGTTGATGCTAAATGTTATCTTACACTGCTTTAACCTTATAATTTTATCTTAAAAATGATGTGATGGATGTTGGAGAATAGCCATAAAGCGCCATAAATGGGGTCATTTTTACTGCAATATGGAAGGAAGTGTTATACCACAATTCAACTAGATGTAAACACTCAACCCATTGTGTTTTTTTATCATATAAAAATAAACAGAGATATCCTTCCAAACATTTTTAAATATCTTGGTTTTCTCGAAAATCTGGTTTATTGATTCAGCTGTGATAGTAAATAAAATCTCTTTTCCAGGGGTTACAAGGGCTCTTTGATCAGGAAAATAACAGGTTTGACAGATTTTGATAACCTCTAGACACTGGAAGGTTTGTGGGACAATATACTTGGGAAAATTTGACTCCTAAAGGAAAACATCATCATCTTGGTCAATTGATTTGTCATGGCTCCAACTGTGGAGCTCAAGGATGTTAAAATCAGTGACAATGTCACTAATTTTAAAGTATTTTTGGGCTAAGGGAGTGTGTTCCACATCAACAACAGGAGGTTGTAGGGGATTGACAGTTATAATACCTTAGGAAGCTATAGATTTGTTTGATTCTATTCAATTAATTTACTCTTTTGGCTTTGAAAATAGTCTCAGGCCTTTAGGAGTACCTCTGAAATATTATTACAGTCTGCAAAAGGGTTTGGGAAGAAAAAGTGCCTTTTCCTCTAGTCTACAATGCTTCAATTGATAAAATAATTACTCTCTATGATCAAGAAATAAAATTAGGACCTCAAGAATACTTGTGAATAGATGAATTGGGTATGTAGAAAGGGTTTGGAGGCAATAATAGTTTTTCTGTGGTCTGCAAAGTTCCTAACTGGTTCAATTAACTTGTTACTTTCTTTAGCTTAAGTACAAGCCTTGGTATTTAGGAATACCTAGAGAATGAAGGCTTTTCTCTTTGCAGAGAGGTTCTCTGAGATAGCGGAGGCTTTCTGAGGCTTCAATAGTCTTTATAATGCTTTAAATAGGTTCTGCATCAGCTGTTGCAACAAATAGTCTTGAATTATGGTGAAAAGGGCTTGAAACAAGGTTAGCAGCGATTTTCTTTCTTTGGAATAGGTCATTAATGCTTTCTTTGCGCAAAACTGTAACGAAAATGGTGAAAAGGTGGAGAAAGAAGGACTTACAGTTTGAAAGTTGCGGCATAAATTTGTTTGCAGAAGGAGAAGAAAATCAATGGTACATTGATAGTGGATGTTCAAAACACATGACAGGTGATAAATATAAACTTATTTCATACAATGCATTAGAGAAGGAAAAGAATGTTGCTTTTGGAAATGACTCTCTTGCTATCATTAAGGGTAAAGGATCTATTTTTCTAAAATAAAAGGTTAAATCTAACAATGTTATCTATGTTGATGGATTTGAGCATAACTTGTTGAGTGTGAGTCAAATGTGTGATCAAGGAAATGAAGTTTTCTTTCATTCAATAGAGTGTGTGGTTCAGGAACTTGACACGAGAAAGACCGTAATAAAAGGAACAAGAACGCCAAACAATCTGTATATATTGGAAGGTGGCCAAGAGTAATGTTATCTAGGTAAATCTATAGAAAATTGTTTATGGTACAAAAGATTGTGACATTTGATATTTTCTCAAATAAGAAAATCAAGTAGGCTAAAAAATGTTCCTGATCTGCCCAACAACACTTTACCCGAAAGTACCATATGAAAATCATGCCAAATCAGTAAGCAAACTAGGGTCATAAGGATCAATATTTTTCCCCAAAAAATTAATTAAAAGAGCATAATTACCTTGGAAATAAATCTTAAGTGTTAATTTGACATATTCCATGGAGTTAATTCTCCACCATCCACCTAATAATTAGACGATCTATTCTAAAATGAGCATGCCCATTAGAATTATTAATAACTTCATCAATTTTCATTTATCACTAACCAAAACACCCTCTACCCATAAATATGTTAAGCCTTAATCCCTTAAACCATTAATCAACCAATAAGCTAATATATCTTAATCATAAACCAATTGAATTTTTACTCTCTTTTAAGAAATTCTATTACTAATCAAATGATATTAAATAACTTTGATAATTTGTTACATGAAAATACAAAAAAACCATTTGTTTTAATTTAACTACGCTCTAAATTATTATAAACATAATTAATACACCACATATTTGATTCATAATTAAGCATAATATTCTTCAAAATATTTTATACTAAACTATGTATATATATTTGAAATGCCATGGATAAAGGGTTTATTCTAAAATATTATTAAGAACAGTTTTAAATATTCCCTAATCCATAATTATTTTAAATTTTAGCTATGGATTTAGTTACACCTATTTGGTTCAGAGATCTTCTCCATGTGCTTCAGTTTTTCTAGTGAGTGCAACCGAAAACAGAAGCCCCTATGGGGTCCACACCCACCTTCACAATATCAGTCGGCTCATTCGGCGATTTAAAACTAGTTGAGATAAGTAACTTGTAGGCAAATAATACTGAAAGACTGACCCGTGACCACAAAACGTCAGGTTGGGTCCTAAATGAAAACCCCCAGGACCTTACGTGAAAGAATAAAAATATTTTGGGATTGAATCTCACCATCATTTTAGTTGGGAAACTTCTGGAACGAAAATAATTCAGGGAGGATGGAGAGCCTCATACTTACTCCAAAATAGATGTACACAAGTTGAACTTTGGGATTGGAAAAAAAAAATGGTTTTTTGGTTACCCAAGTTGTTCTCTAAGGTTGTGAAGCATGGGGAAGTAGCATGTCAACTTGTAGCTAGAGGCATTTAGAAATAATACAGAAACAACTAAATACTAGCAAACTCAAAGTTAAAGCCACAGTCCCTTAAGAAATCCTTTTGTGTAACATCCAACATTAACTCAAATAAAAAAAAAAAATCAAACTTAGTTTTAATTGCACCATTTACACCGAGAAAATAAATCGAATCACATATTCATTAAACTCTTAATGGACACACAATCAACACTATTCAGTTGGGCACATTTAACACCATAGTACCTTACCCCAATTTGTATAAATGTAATCACTTACTTACTTTTCAATAAGGGTTAATGGTTTAAAGATTCCAATTACACACAAATTATAATATTACAGATATTAATGATATTATAAAAATTATGACATTGTAGTACTTGGTAGATCCACTCTTGACACGATCTTGTAACACACATGACATGCATCAGTTTTATCATTTTTTGGCTATTAATTTTATGGTACAACAAAGCATTATGCCAACGTTTACAACTCTTGTTCCAAGGTTAATCTCAGCCCTTTATGTTGTCCCGCAGTCACATCCCTCGCTCTTATGGTTAACATTTGTGTCTCAGGTTTTACTACACCTATATTTATCTTTGGCCGTGGATCATGTATCGATCCGACATACTGGGCTGACCGAAGGGTGGTTAGGGTACTACCCCTACTCGAACACTCGGCGTTCCCATACTCGAACACTCAACATTCCCATCATTTGTCTCTGCCAATGTTGTCATTCCTCTAGCGAAAGCAGCCCTGGTTCGAATCACAATTTTCTCATGGTGTTTCCTAAGGGTTCAGGTAGGCAGTAGAGAGTTGGTTCAACTCATTTCTTTTGGAAACTATTGGCTGATAGGTCTTCAACATAACTCTCATGTGTTTTTATATTCGGTCTTCAGTGTGACTGTTGCATGGGTGAGTGGAACCCTCTTTTCTCTCGCAATCACAATTTTATACATTTTTCTCTTCGAGTGTGTACTAAAGCACCTTCTCTTGAATTCATGAGTCTACAGGTTGGGTATTCACGAGGGTTCGAAGCCCTTCAGGTAAACACAGTGCCTCACATATTTTCCTAGCTGGTCTTTGAAGATCGATGGTTTTATTTTCTAACTACTGGGTTTTTAGCAGCGCGGGTAATACATCCTTCTCCTAGCTGGCAAGTTGGGGTTTTCAATTTCACACTCTAGGGTTTAACACCACTTCTCTTTCTAGGTAATAGTCTCATGATTTCATTCTTCTTTTCTCCTTGTGACCAAAAACTGAATTGTGGGAAAAAATTTGATAAAACCTGAAAGTGCTCAGAATCACTCGAAACCTAAATGACCAGATAGGACTCATGGCCCTAAATCCTGCGCACTTTGTTTCATCAAAATCGACTATGTATGAGAGAGTAAGATCCTATTTTCCTCTTTGCCAAAGAGGCAAATTTAAAAAAAAAAGTCAATCATGGTCAAAATGGGTCAAAGTTTTGGTCAAAAGTTGGTTTTCTTCCGGACAATGGTGTGTTGACACTTGTCATCTTGTGTTTAGCCTGAATTTCTTGGCTACATGTCAGTTTTTGATAAGATGTTGGAGGACCAATGGGGTCACGACATATGGTTAGCCCAGAGGCCGCCACGTGCCCCTTCCTAGAGGCCGAAGTTTGGCTATGTTATGGTGAAATCATATTATGTCATGTGACAAAAATTTTATATGGTGGATGGGCGGAGGTCGGGCTCGACCCCGTGACCTCCCCCACACAAACGCACAACCTTACCACTATACCTACGCCATGGGTCTTAACATGTATGAGATCCAACATGTATTTAAGTTTAACTATGGTATAAGCCAGAAAGAAATGGGGGCCAACCCCAGAGCACAGTCCACGTGACCTATTTCTACGACCGCAATGGAGGCCAGACCTGAATGTGTGGAATCAAACATTTAAAATGGTTTTATTAACCTTAATCAAGGTTATTACGCGTTAATCCATTTGGTAATTGTGGGTTATGCTAAGAGCGTAATTAGCACCTATACAAAGTTAAAATCCCACTTATTTTTTATTCATCACACTTATCTATGTGAATTAAGTTGGCAGACTCCACCATTTTCGGTGGAACTCCAAAATTAACGGAGTTAACTGGAGTTGCTCCAGTTCTAGTGGAGTTTTCCTAGGAGAAACTGAAGAAGCCAAAACTTGAGAATTTTTCAACCAAATTGGGCTCAGACAGAGTCTGCCCTAGAATATTTGGATGCTCTGAGCAGTTTGGTGTAGGTTTCAGAGGAATAGGAGCACTTTTGGAAGTAAATTTTCCAATTATGAAAAAATATGCTTAGGGCTACCATGAGAGGAGGCCATGTTTGCTTCACTTAAAAACCGTTTTCACAGCCAGAAGAGGCTACTTAGGGGGTTTTGGGTCTTTTGAATCCATTGGAACAGGTTGGGAATCCATTGGAGCACTGTAAGTGCATGTAATATGATAATTAAGCATTAATCCAAAGAGGTCCAAGCCATTGAAGTAGGTCCAGGGAGTTGTAGCCTAGGAGGGGTGAACTCCTTTATCAACTTTGTGTAATGTGCTTGCTGTGTATTATTGTATTATTTCTCTACAATCTACTTGCTCTTTATGTTTTTTTAAAGCTAATTTACTTCATGAATTTCTCATAAAAGACACACAAATTTGACACATAAACCTTCTCATAAATTGGCTATTTGAGACGATACTTAAGCGCACTTTTATATAATACTGATGAGGAAGCTAGCACAACAAAAATAGTTTGTCCATATTTGGTCAAGTTGGTATCAGAGCGAAATTTAGCTAATTTTAGCCCAAGTTTATCTCAGGGTTGTCAAGGTTAGCTAGAAAATGATCTATTGGTTTTGTATTTGTGCAAGGAGAATTTAACTGTGTGCAATTTTATGTGTATCTCCTCTCTTCAGGAGGTGGTCAAAATTGAGGACCCAGCTCTCAAATCACAACAAAGAAGCTTTTTATGCATTACAAGTGTGATGGCAGCTTCATCAAGTGATGTTTCTAATCAATCTTCCATAACAAGACTCTTTGATGAAGAGATGTTTCAGAAGCTCTTCATCATAAGAGATATGGTGCAAGAGATGTTTGAAGATAGGAAGGAGAGCAATATACTTCATGAGTAGTTGATGGCCATGAAGGA
>JAXQQM020060940.1:0-48269 GCA_034641835.2 Pinus albicaulis
GTTAGCCACCTATAAATTTTGTTATACCAGAAGGTGGCTAAAAATTTTGGAGCCTTCAAGGAACAAATTTCATTGCTAAAAATTGTTGGCTCTTGAAGTCTCTATAAGGCCTCCTGCCTTTTTTCTCTGTCCAGATCCTACATTGCTGTTTACATCCTAAAAGCCTCTGAAATCCTTCAAAAATCCCAAGTTAAATACTGCTGCAGAACCCCTTATTCCCCTTCCTTTTCTTCCACACTAACCCCATTTTCTATTCTCCATTTCTCATGAGAAACCCAAAATTTCATGTTTCTCCCTTTCCATTTCATTAAAATCCCTTTTATAAGGGTAAAAACCCACTTTTTAACCTTACCGAAACCTTCATTTCCTTCAAAAAACCCTTCAAAAACCATGAAAATACATGTTTTTATGTATAGGACTTAAGCCCCCTCGAGCTTAAGCCCCTAACTCTTTTTTCATCCATATACCCGTGCTCTGGAACCGAGTTCTAAACCCGCGCGCTCGGGGCGCAAATCACAAAATCACAGTATCGCATTTCGTCTCGTTTAAATTAAAATATCCATCGCAAATATTTGCGATACGTTTCGATCGCGTCGCAAATATTTGCGATGCGATCCGCCTAATCGCAAATCGCATTTTTCGTGAAACCCCTGATCACTCATCGCAAATATTTGCGATGCGATTTCGCGATCCCTATTAACCTCCTCTGTATAAAGCCTCCACCGTTGGATGCAACCATCCAACGGCTACACTCCTTTCCCCGCCATATGAAGCAGTCTAAACCTAAATACGCAGGATTTCATAATATTTGTTTATTTTGCAGGTTTAAAGGGTTTTTTCCATAAGAATGCCGAAGACCGAGAAAGACGTTTCCTGCGATTTCGATTTATTAAAGAGAAGCCATCCACGAGTCAGGATTCAATGTTCTATCGATGCTTCATGGGCATTGATGCCTCTAAAAACCTGCGCGGCCCTGCAAATCGACAAGACACTGTTTTATTCGAAAAACAGTTAAAAAGAGTATAAGTTTGAAGACAAAACACAACAGATGAAGATTAAAGATAAATCTGGGGAGTTACGGCTGAGAATGATTATCAAAAGCCTAATTCCCTGGATTAAAACACAGTTAATAAGAAATTCATAAGTGTTTCACTAACAGAAAAGGCTTACACCGCTTCGAACGAGGCGAATTGATTCCTCAGCTACCAAAGGAGCCACCTGTTGCCACAAAGCATTCAAACAGAGGCTGAACTTATTGCACAATCAGATATTTTGCCTCAGCGCAGCCAGGGAGTTACTTTTGCAAGGAAATCAATGCAGAAATATCTGCAGAGTTACTCCAAACAAAACACAGAGCCTCAAAGTCAAATAAAGCTCCCACCGAGCTTTGATATTTATTGTAAAACGGTTAATGCAGAAACACTTGTAACTTCTTCATCGAGCCTCTCAAAGGGCCGAGAAGTCTTCACTCTGTATTAATTATCCTTGAGATATTTTGTTAGATCTCACCTCCTCATCTTCCTATAAATACTGTTGTGGAAGATGAGAAGTTGTTGGTTGTTGGTTTCTCTTTGATCACAAGTTGTAACATTGAAACTCTCTGAAATAAATATACAAGTCTGTTGAAGTTGAAAACAAATTGAAGTCTTGGATGTCTTGATGATGTTGTTGCATGCCCGTTCCTGAGAAGGCTCTATCATTGGATTCATGAGCTTGGTTGTTGGTGAAGTATTCTAACTATTAAATGTTTTCTCCTGTTTTCATTATGTTCCATAATTTCTTACTACAGTAGGCTGAAAGTTTTAGGCTAAGAAATGACTCCTGGAAGCACCTTAGACATGTTCACCCTTCACTGTTTTATGTTTTCTTCTGCTGAAGTATTTTAGAGGCTTTAAACCTTCTCTTTAGTCTTCATGCTTGTTTATTTCCTTGATAGCTCAAATAGTTGGTTTCAGCATGATTTATGGTTCTCCCTTCTTGTCTACCATCACTTGAAAACTGTTATTGAAGTCTCCCTTTGAAGTACCATTGTCTTAAGTTAATCAAAGAGGTCAGTTTTGATCTTACCCTTTGCCCCTGCTTGAACAATTGTTTTTAAGGTCTTTATAGTTTCAAGCATAGATGTTATTTAGGTTTTCCCTCTTCTATGAATGTAGCTATCAGTGAATCTTTTATGTTTTCTAAGTCCTTTAAAATAAAATCTTTGAGGAAATAGGGAGTTCCCCGAATCTTAGATTTCATTTTAAAAGTTGTCTTGAAGTCAGTATTTGCTTAAAGAATGTTTGTGGAATTTATGGTTAGCCCTGTCTATCAAATATCTCTTTATTGTTAAGTTATGTTTTCAAGTTCCCTTTGTTGATAATTAAGCTTCTCTTTCCAAAACATTAATGTCCATCTCATTCCAAAACAAAGGATCCTGTGGCCAAGTTAGATTTGCCCTTTGATATCCCATATCCCTTGAAGAGTTTGTCATGACCTTATTTTGACTCCATTGCCCAATGAACCAGATATTTCCTCTTTCTGTCTATCTTTCCTAGACCTTTCATGTTCTGTTGTATCAACTCAATCCAACCAAACAAACATCTGCACTTAATAACTAGTCTAAAATACATACTCAAAGCACACAAGATAAACCTTTGCAAACAAACATTTGAGAGATCCCTCTCTGAGAACAGGAGGACTAGATCCTGGAACTCTAAAGATTGGTTCTGATGTTGCCTTGTCTTTTGATTTTCCAAACTGTCAAAACACGGGATACCAACATAATGGCGATCACAGTGGGACCTCTGAGTCAGTAACAATCCAAATACCCCTTAGGACTTCAGAAATCCCTTATTTTCAAGAATATCCAGTGATTATTAGCCACCTCATCGCCACCAACATAATGGCGATCACGGTGGGACCCTACTGAGAATTAGAGGTTTCAAAACCTTTCTTAAAACCTTTAGGTCTAGTATAACATAAGTAACTTTCTTCAAGCACTGCCTAACATAATGGCAATCATGATAGGACTTGATTGAATCAGTGACAAACTAAGTAACCCTTAGGATTCCTTTTAATCCTTATCAAACCTTGAAGGAACAAGTTACCAAGCCATAATAGAAACTTTGTTTGTTTGAACACCTTAGCTAAGTGCAAAATCAGACTTAGAACACTCTCTTAACCTATAAAACCAAAATAAACTCAGAAAAACCCAAAAATATTTCAAGTTTGGCTTCATAATAAACATGGTAGTGGACCATAGAACCTTTTACCTCCTCACGAGCTAAAAAATTCCACTTTATAGTGAAACACTCATTCCCACATATCACTTACCTTTAATGTGTTTTACCTTGTACTCTTAGACAGAGTCTGGAAAGGGCCAGATAGCCTCTGGATCTCATCCTCTTTTAGAGGTGATATATCTAGTGAATGCCCTCCCAGTCAATCTCTGGTTAGAGTTTGTTGTGTTTTGGGATATCCTTGAAAAGGATGTTTCACAAGCACTGTGGTGGACAGTGTACCTCTTTGAAAACACTCTAAATTTTCCCCATACCCACAATCCCGAGTTGAATCCACTGACTCCACTCTGCAGGAAAACCCTCAACCGATCAATTTTACACCGTGACCTTCTTTCTTTGATTTACAAACATGATTCCAAGAATATAATCAAGGACAGGCCCAATGAGTAGAGATCATATCCGGGGTTCGAGCATATTATGCCTCCAGTGAATTGGGACACAACTCGCCTTTTCTGCTGAAGAAAAGTTTGATGACCCTCTATTACATCTCATCAAATTTCATATATACATGTATGGAGGTTGAAAGTTGAATGAAGAAGAGAACGCCAATGAAAATTTTCATGCGAATATTAGAAGGGAAAAGCTAGGATTGGTATGAATGCTTAAGATCTAGTAGTTTGTTTTTCTTTAAGAGACCTTGAATATGTGTTCTATGAGAACTATGAAGAAAACGCTACGTCATTATCATGGGGTGCAGTATATTATGATCCATCACAAAACATCACCCAACACATTATAGATAATGAGGAAGCTTTGGAAGAGATGCATCCTGAAGATCTTTTAACAGCAATTCATGAGTTTAATCTCCTACTGAAATTTTTTAAGAATATAGATGAATCAGTTGAGGAAGATATGATCCAAGAAATAATGAACGTTCCTCAAGATATCCCTGAAAACTCAAATATTGATTCATTTGATTGGTGTTATGAGTTTCACCATCATCAGCTTGAAAGCCGCAATCATCCTTTTCGATCCATCACTAATGGCTTTCACATAATTGAAAATCAGCAGCCTTTCAACTCAGAAGGTGAAGAGAAGATCAATAAAGAAATTTTTGAGCAAAAGGATCTTCCTCTTGAAAAAGAGGAAACCTTTAAGTACTCCCCTGCTCAAGAATATAATAACCTCTTCACAGAATTTAGTCCACTGAATACGAGCATACAAGGGCCACAAGAGGACAACACTGTCAAATATGATGAGTCCTCCAGTTCAGAAGATGATGAAGATGAAGGAGAAAAACAAATAGAAGACTATCCTGCTGTGGATATATCATCTTCTCAAAAAGAAACTTCTCCCTTCACTGATATTAGTCTGTCATTTAAAGAGCCTGAATTTATATCAGAAGCAAGCATAGATTTAAAGAAAGAAGATATTTCACTGTTTGCTATTTTGCAGGTTAAGAATGATGATACTTCCAAGCTACATACTGAAGAGATAGTCCTCAAAGCTGATGTCTTGGAAGTAGATGATCTACCAATTGTGGAGGACCAAAAGGAAGAGAATCTTCATCTTTTCTTTCTTGATCCTATGAAAGAGTGTGTGGAAATCCCGACTGGCTCAAATTATCAAGCATTGATCCTTTGCAAAAGCCAGAGACATGAAAAGTTGTCACCTTCTGTGATAGCCTTGGTTTTGAAGATTAATCTTCAAAATATACTATGGATACCTCTGACAAGCAGCCAGAGTTTCTTCTTCTTCTTGACATTACTCAGCTGGCTGCATTGGCATTTTTGTATCATATGAATATGTAAATACTCCATGTTTAGAACAGGTTAGATAGGAATGTCAATAAAGCTCAGTTCCGAGCATGTAGTTAGTTGTTGTTTTCTGCTTTGGAGAAAAAATCAAGGATTCAAAAATACAAAAACAAAGAAAGAATGAAAAGAGGGCAGAAATGAAAACAAGAAAGGCACAGCCCCATGCCAAAAAAGAGAAATAAATCTGAAAGTGTGCAAGCTCAAATGCCACTCCTCAAAACACACTTCTAGTTAGTCAAACTGCCTAATCTTGACTAATTAGCTTTAAATTTTCTGCTGATAGGATAGTGAATTCGATTTTCCAAATTGTTCAATCTTGGCTTATCAGTAGATACATTAGGATAGAAATGAAGGTTCAAACAAACTCAAAATCTGAACCAAAGTTTCCAAAGAGAGATGACTCAAAACTGTTTTATTTTCTGAGTCATAAAAGAGAAAAACTGGTTCTAATTCGCCCAAAATCTGAATCAGATATCAAGGAAGAGACAGCTCAAACAAAAGCAAAAACAGAGATGTGGAGAAACGAGAAGGCCACGATGAGAAACTTTCAGATCTTAAGCCTTCCATTTTGATTTTTAATTTTCTGCAAATAATAATCTATGTGCAGCTTGTTTTTATGCCATAGATCACAGCAAGTTAAACAGCTTAATCTTAACTTGACTGTTTTTAAATTTTTGTCTTAGAATTTAGAGAATGAAAGTCTGTTGGACAGTTTAATCCCAACAGACAGTAGATTAGGTAGAGAAGAATCTGAGCTCAACTGATTAATCTGAGTTCAAGGAGAAATAAGGAGTAGAATTAGATTATTTTTTATGCTTTCAAAAGAATAAAATGTTGTAAAAAGAGTTTTCCAATCCAAGTGCACTCTGATGAAGAAAAAATGTTAGATCAGTAGGATTGGGTAGGTAGAAAGTTGTATTGATGAAGTCCATTTATCTTTCATGACTAATGTTATTTTTCAGAAGCACAGCAAGAGAAATCTAATGGATGGGGCACCTGGTCAGCATCCCAGAGAGAACAATGAATGAGGAAACTGTTCAGCCTCCCAGAAATCAAGTCTGAATTCTTGATGCCTTCAAGAAGGCACCATCCCCAAGTGGAGCCACTGTTAGCCACCTATAATATTTTGTTATACCAAAAGGTGGCTAAATCTTTTTGGAGCCTCCAAGGAACAATTTTATCACTAAAAATTGTTGGCTCTTGAAGTTTGTCTAAGGCCTCATGCCTCTGTCCAGATCCCTTATTGCTGTTTACATCCTAAAAGCCTCTGAAATCCTTCAAAAATCCCAAGTTAAATACTGCTGCAGAACCCCTTGGTCCCCTTCCTTTTCTTCCTCACTAACCTCATTTTCTATTCTCCATTTCCCATGAAAAACCCACAATTTCATGTTTCTCCCTTTCCATTTCATTAAAATCCCTTTTATAAGGTTAAAAAACCACTTTTTAACCTTACCGAAACCTTCATTTCCTTCAAGAAACCCTTCAAAAACCATGAAAATACATGTTTTTATGTATAGGACTTAAGCCCCCTTGAGCTTAAGCCCCTAACCCTTTTCATCCGTATACCCTTACCCTGGAACCGAGTTCTAAACCCTTTGGCACTCAGCGCAAATCGCAATATCGCAAAATCGCATTTTCCGCGGTTTGTTTAACTGACCCATCGCAAAAACTTGCGATGCGATCGTTCCGCCTGATCGCAAATCGCAAAATCGCAGTATCGCATTTCGTCTAATTTAAATTAATCGATCCATCGCAAATATTTGCGATACGTTTCGATCGCGTCACAAATATTTGCGATGCGATCCGCTTGATCGCATAATCGCATATTCCCTCCTCCATCGCAGATCGCAGATCGCAATTTTTAGTTTTCCTCCAAAGAGCTATCGCAAATATTTGCGATGCGATCCATCGCAGTTTCCGCCCATCGCATAATCGCAATATCGCATTTTCTTTCCGTCGCATAATCCGCCATCGCATTTTCCACTTTTGCGATTTGCGATCAGTCCCGCCGGGCCCACCGTATGATCCCCTCGCCACTTATATAAAATGCGCCTTTTTCCTTTGTAAAAAATAAAAAACGTCATATTGTATTGTTTACAAAGGTTTTTTCCGCTGCCTTCTCCCAACCGTCGATCTTGCGCGATCGACGGCTTAGATTTTATCTTTTTCCACCATTCTATGATTTCTCCAAATAATCCCGATCGTTGGATGATGCCATCCAACGGCCCTGCTTCCTCCGCACATCCACCAATGCAGTTTAACCTATAAACGCAGGATTTCATAACTTTTGTTTGTATTTCGCAGGGTTTAACGTTTTTCGCTATATTCAAATGAAATTCGAAAGATGAGGGTGACGACCCTCCCTCCTTCGATTTATCAAAGGAAATCGTTTCGCAGGTGTCAAATTCACGTTTTCATCAGTGTTTCATGAGGCACTGTGTCGTATAACACTGTGCAGCCCTGTGTAACAGCGAAGCACCAAGAATCCAGCACAGTCAAAGAGTATCAGCTGTAGAAGACCAGAAATGTGCCATCACAGAGAATTGAAGACAGTTTTATGGGGATTACGGCTAAGACTGTTATCAAAAGCCTAATCCCCCAATCTAAAACACAGTCTGCAGAATACCTAAAGTGTTTTAGTGACAGCTAACCCTCCACCTCCACAAAAAGGAGGCGAATTGATTCCTCCCAGCAACTAAACGCCACCTGTTGCCTCAAACCTTTCAAACCAGGGCCGAAGTTATTGCAAAGGAAGATGTTTTGCCTCAACGCAGCCAGGGAGTTACTTCTGCAAGGAAATCAATGCTGAAAATATCTACAGAGTTACTCCACACAGCACACAGAGCCTCAAAGTCAAATTAAGCTCCCGCTGAGCTTTGATATTTATTGTAAACAGATAATACAGTGATCCACCTGTAAACTTCTCCATCGAGCCCCTCAAAAGGCCGCGAAGTCTTGAAACTGTATTAATTGTCTTAGGAGATATTTTTAGATTTCACTTCCTCATTATTCTATAAATACCTCTGTAGAAGAAGAGAAGTTGTTGGTTGTTGGTTGCTGTTTGATCACAAGTTGTAACATTGAAACTCTCTGAAATAAATATACAAGTCTGTTGAAGTTGAAAACAAATTGAAGTCTTGGATGTATTGATGATGCTGTTGCATGCCCGTTCCTGAGAAGGCTCTATCATTGGATTCATGAGCTTGGTTGTTGGTGATGTATTCTAACTGTTTAATGTTTCCTCCTGTTTTCATTATGTTTCATAATCTCTTACTACAGTAGGCTGAAAGTTTTAGGCTAAGAAATGACTCCTGGAAGCACCTTAGACCTGTTCACCCTTCACTGTTTTATGTTTTCTTCTACTGAAGTATTTTAGAGGCTTTAAACCTTCTCTTTAGTCTTCATGCTTGTTTATTTCCTTGATAGCTCAAATAGTTGGTTTCAGCATGATTTATGGTTCTCCCTACTTGTCTGCCATCACTTGAAAGCTGTTATTGAAGTCTCCCTTTGAAGTACCATTGTATTAAGTTAATCAAAGAGGTCGGTTTTGATCTTACCCTTTGCCCCTGCTTGAACAGTTGTTTTGAAGGTCTTTATAGTTGCAAGCATAGATGTTATTTAGGTGTTCCCTCTTCTATGAATGCAGCTATCAGTGAATCTTTTATGTTTTCTAAGTCCTTTAAAATAAAATCTTTGAGGAAATAGGGAGTTCCCCGAATCTTATATTTCATTTTAAAATTTGTCTTGAAGTCATTATTTGCTTAAAGAATGTTTGTGGAATTTATGGTTAGCCCTATCTATCAAATATCTCTTTATTGTTAAGTTATGTTTTCAAGTTCCCTTTGCTGAGAATTAAGTTTCTCTTTCTAAAACATTAATTTCCATCTCATCCCAAAACAAAGGATCCTGTGGCCAAGTTAGATTTTCCCTTTGATATCCCATATCCCTTGAAGGGTTTTTCATGACCTTATTTTGACTCCATTTCCCAATGAACCAGATATTTCCTCTTTCTGTCTATCTTTCCTAGACCTTTCATATTCTGCTGTATCAACTCAACCCAACCAAACAAACATCTGCACTTAAATAACTAGTCTAAAATCCATAATCAAAGCAAACAAGATAAACCTTTGCAAACAAATATTTGAGAGATCCCTCTCTGAGAACAGGAGGACTAGATCTTGGAACTCTAAAGATTGGTTCGGCGTTGGCTCTGTCTTTTGATTTTCCAAACTATCAACAAAACACTAGAGACCAACAAAGAGTTGATTTTGTGGTTTGTATGACTTCTTGCACTCTCCAGTTGTTTAGCTAATATTGTTGTGTTGTTTAGCACAGAGTGTTCCCAAGTGGGAATCACACCTCTCTCATAGAGGAGCCTATAGGAAGAGTATTGCACTACTATTCCACATTTTTTCATTCTGCCCAAGCTTCAGTTTTCAGCCACAATGCAGTTTCTGGTGGAGTTGTGTTGTGTTGTAGGGTAGAAGTAGTGGAGGATTTTGAGAGTCACTTTCATTGTTTATTTTTCAGTGGAGAGGTAGCCTTTCCATTGGGAGGCTAACAAGAAAGGTCTCGTAGCTTAATTTAATTATTTGGCATCAGGCCCAGCTATTCCCACCTCCTACAGCGCATTTTCCCTCAAGGACTATGTTATTCTATTGTGTATTTTTAGAGGAGGATTCAATGATTCATTTGGAGGGAGATGTCTTCAGTGAGGGGATCAGCCTTTCACCTAGAGGTTCTATTCAAGGAGTTATATTCATTTCTTTATCAGTTCAGCCACCTCCTTCCAGTATTCAGTTTGCAGCTGCTATGCAGCCCTAGGGCTGCATTCCGACATTTTTGTATTTTGGGTACTTCAGGAAACCCTTCCTGGGTTGTCTTGGAAATATGTTTGGGAGCATAAATCTCTGGCCCCAACACCTTTTGAGCTATATAAAAATAGATATACATTTTTATATCATTCATGTAGCATTTTATGCTCTAAAAATGCGTTGTATTGGCTCATGGAACTTGTATGGCATCTATTTCTCATGTATTGACATATTTTCTTAGTAGAGGCTTGTTTTATATTTCTTCAGTGACTTGATCCTCAAAATATTGTGCCTATTATTTTCTGATATGTTTAATAAGATGGCTGTACATTTGTCTCATATAATGGTGTATTGATTTATTCACTGCAATTTCCAGTATTTTGTTTTATATTCCTGTCTTTTCCATTTTGGAATATTACACTTTGTGGACTTTAGAAAAGCCTTTGACACGGTTCCTCGAGATAAGATTTGGAAAATACTTGATGAGATAATGATTCCTCTTGAGTTGAAGACTATTGTAATTCACCTCTACGAGACAGTTGTTTCCAAGCTTAATACCAACGAAGGGTGGTCTAAATATATTAAATGAAATATCAGGGTTAAGCAAGTGTGTCGCCTTTCCCCTACCCTTTTTGGTATTTACAACGATATGCTAGAGGAGTGTTTGGAGATCACAAGGTGTAAGGGGAACGAGCTTGCTAGTATTATCATTACTCTTCTCCTCTACATCGATGATATTGTTCTTCTTGCTAGAAGCCATGAGGATCTAGAAAAACAACTCAAGACTCTTCATGAATATTGCTCCAATATGGGTGTTGGGATCCAGCATTGACATATTTTCCTACTCATTTCTTTATCCTTTCATTACTTTTTTGAGTATTTTATGTATATAATATGGTGATTTGTGTGTTGTGGAATTTATAAAACAGTTAATAAATAATTTTATCATTTCATTCTTCAAACAACTTGATTTAATCATGAAAATATGTGTTATGCCTACAATTTTAAATGATAACTGACAGGGATTTCGATAAGTGGATGTTGTTCGTTCGGAAGCTAGACAAGAATGAATTACACATACTTGATCAGGTTAGTTTTGACCTAGATAAGAGAGAATAAAAATCTCTATGGAAGGATTAGCTGTGAACAAATTTTTTTCCATCTATTCCGAGGGAAATTAAGAGATTGTGTAACTCAAATTGAGCATCTTGAGAATCTTCAGATTCTAAGGATCACTCTTTATGTTTTTTTTTTTTCTAAATAAGAGTAATCTATTAACATAGTGATAAAAATACAACGTGACCGCAATCAAAAACTACTGCCTTGGAGGAAAAAATGTCATGAAAACCAGTTGTGGAGACTGCCCTTTGATCGGGAAACCAGTCAGAAAAAGATAGCCAAAACCCACGCAGGGGAGCCAGTTGTGATTTTTCTGAGTTTGCATAGGACCAAAATTATACAAAAATAAGCTGAAAAACCTTGAAACCACTTGAACAAAGACAAGCCCAATAGTGTGGGCAGGAGGAACATAAGAAAGACAAGCATAAGGCATACTAATCATCAGGAGGCTCTTCTACAATTCGACACCAACCTGAAGCCATCAAGTCTCTGGCCAGAGCTTCCTCGGATTTAGAGGGACCGGGATCAGCAGAAGCCATAACCACATCAGGAACGCTGCTGGCTGGAACCTCCGGCACCTGCAACGACACACTGCCAGCCTCCATTTGAAAATTCGAAGCCTAGGCAGGATCCATCTCAGGGCCAGCAGGAAGGGCGCTGGACTCCTCATGAAAAACCACCGTGAAGCGCGCAGTGATTCTTGGGTGAATCAGGGAGCTGGTGAAGGTAAAACGCGCAGAACCTGTTGTGGGAGGAGGCGAGGTAGCAGAAGGGTGGGGGGCAGGGGAGCTCCAACCATGATAGGTGTCAAGATAGCGCCCCCTTCCACTGCGTGTGCGAGGGTAATGGCCGGGCATTATGCCGCTGGAGAGAGAGGCCGAGACTGAAGATGGGCTGGAGTGGTCTCTTGCAGGATGGCCCCTTGTGCCTCCAGGATGACTTCGAAGCCTGTGGCGCAAACGAGGCATTGCGAAAACCAAATGTATCCAAGCAGCCATAGTGGCAGGGGTATGGGAACTTAAAACCAGAACGGTGATCCGAGACAAATGCTGAATGTGCAGAAGAGGTTGCTCTTCAGTCGAACTGGAGCTCTGCTTCAAGAGATGAACCCCCTTCAGACTGCTCAAGATGGCTAAATTGACGATAATGATTTCACGCAGGTAGAGAGCCGAATTGATACCAGAGGGGAGAAGGAGGCGGACGCAATGTGTTGGAGACCTTGGCATCATGGTCTTATCATGACTCCACCCCTTAATCTTCATGCACGCTTGTTGGAAATCCCCCATAATAAATGATGCATTGAAGAGATCTGCGCAGAAGCGAGTGATAGCAGAGGCCAGATCGGTGGGCATGAGGTGAGGTAAAAAACCAGTTGGACCGGATCCTTTGGTTTCTGCGAGATTTAAATGCACAAATCCGTTACAAACCAAACTGAGATCTTCGCTGTCCGGGGTGGGCAGGTGTCGAACCACCTCGCCGCACCTTTGTCCCATCGAATCAGACATCCGTCAGAGCACCCGCATCCGGGAAGGATCACTCTTTATGTTAACTATAGACTTGGTTGTAATTATAAAAGCGAGGAACAAAGCCTTGGTAAAAGGGATTTTTACTATTTTATTTATGCTCTAATTTTTTATAGACATACTTTGAAATACCTTTCTTAATTAATACAACAAAGACTTTCATGGTTGAGCTTTAATTTTTGCACTGATTTCGTTCTAAGGTGGTTGAATTCCAATGATCGTGGGCCCAATCCTGGAACAATTCTTGCCTCCTTTTTTTATTAATTTACTTTTCAATTTTCAATTCTCTTTTCGCAATTCTCTGAATTATTTCTAGCTTTTATCATTGTTATTGAATTTTTCATCACAGTGATAGTGGTTATTGGATTATTCATCATAACGATAGTTGTAACGACAATTTGAGCAGTTGTTATTTGAATATGAGTTTTGACAAATTTATTGTTTGAAAGCATTATTCATGTTGTTATTTCTTATTATTGATATATAATAGTTGAGTGCAAGGTTTGATATTTTTTCAGCAAAGATTTATTTCTAGTTATGCATGTTGTTTCTTTCCTGTAGCTACAGTTTCTTAGGAAGCGATTGTTATTTAGTAGAATCAATTGTAGAAGTCTTTATTGTTTTATTTTCTTAGATAATATTTTGATTGGTTGAGTTGATGAAGTTATGAGTAAATTGTTTCTTTGGTAAATCGTAGATGTTTCTTGTGATTTTCATGTATTTACCTCTCAATAAGATTAGACAGATTAGGCTACACAAACACTACTCTTTTCACATATGGTCACAAGAAACCTTGAAATAACCAGACGAGTTTCGGGTTGAAAATATAATGTTTAAAGGTCTATTGGTCTTTTAAAAAGAGCAATTAAGTAACCCAATATTTTGGTGTTGTTTTCGAGGAGGTTGTCAAAGAAGTTTTAGTTGTATCCATGTAGGATTGGGTATTAAATACGGAAGGTAAGAAATTGCGCACATACCAAGTAAAAATCTTGTGCCAGTGCCTACCCTCAACTGATACTCTTAGAATTGTTATGTATGACAAGGAAAAAGCCTAGGATTGTAGATCAATAAGTCATATATTCAAAACCTATTCTGAAAACCACCAAATCTCAAGGTCACTTTGAACTTGGGAGAAAAACCTTCATAGATGATATCATTCGCTAGTCGAGATCTCAATTGTCGGTAGGCCCCCAAATAATATCTGGGAAGGGTTATATTGTTGCCTCTCAAGCGACGGGACCATCATCTGCATTGGCACACTGAGATTCACGATAAGACTCCAAGGTTTGAGCAGAGTTTCCATAATACATTCGTTAATAATATCATTCCTTCCAGTGAAAGAGTGGGGAATTCTTACAATTTAAGAGAGGGGGAAGGTGAGACAAGTAAACCACATATTTTTGAACTAGAATTTCCAACAACACCAGTTGCAAAGGGAGAATATGAAATTCCTGATCTGAATAATATTATAAGGCCTATTCAAAACCTAGAGTTTAATAAAAATATTATCCTTCGAATAATACCTCTTGGTCACAAAATCCCTGAGGATTATTGGCAAATTTTTAACCAAATGGAAAACAAAGCACAAGGAACACCGAATTTGACCATAGAATACCCCATTGCCTATCCACATGCCAATGCACAAATGAAATCCATCCCATTATAGAATCTTCCAAATTTTCATGGAATGGCTTCTAAGGATTTTGATGTGTTCCTGTTTGAATTTGATTTCTTGTGCCGAGGCTATGACTATACCACTAATCCCTCGAAAATGAGGCTATTTCCTTCCACCTTAAAAGGAGAAACCCTACATTGGTTTATGGGATTAGGAGGAGGCACTGTAAATTCATGGGATTAGATGAAAGAAATTTTTCTCACTAAATATAAGGACTATTTTCGGTCTAGGTATTTGAAGGAAGAGATATTTAAAATGATTTCCAAAGAAGATGAGACTTTATAGGGAATATGTTGAAAGATTCCAATATAATTTTCAAAGAACACCTTATACCACTTTACCTAAAGAAGTGTTGAAAAATGCTTTGATTAGAGGTATGAAAGATGAATGGACAAAAAAACTTAATTTAATGGGACAAGGTGATATCTATAATGAATAATATGATGACATCGTAAAACTGTGTATCAGGTGTTTGCGAGGAAGTACAAGAACCAAATCTAGGATCTGATACCCTTTTAGTAGGACTAGCAGGACAGCATGATTTTAAAACTGATATTTTGAGTACGTTAATGACAAAGTTGGATGTCTTATAGGAAAATAAACAATAAGAAGAGACTAAACAAGCTTTAGCCATTTTTTTTCCCTTGCTGTTGAAAGAAGCATAGCCGCAAAGAGTGCTCATTGGACATAGTCTAAATATGTATCATATGTGCGAAAGATCATTCCACAAAGCATTTTCCCTCACTTCCAGGACTGAAATACATGTACAAGGGGGTAGAGGAAGATCCTGAGCCAACATACCTTATGTCGCAATGATGATAGTGGCAGACATGGCCTCCATGTATGATCCAAGACCTTGCTTTATTTTTTTTTGGACAACATACTCAACAACAGATTCCCAGATCATTGTGGCAGCAACCTTTTAATAATGGATGGAAATCCCAACCATCCTCTACACTGCCATGGGAAAATCAACCATTGTTTGGTCCCTCATGGCCTAATAAAAAATGCACTACACCATGGAAAAATTCCTCAAATAACCTATACCCATCCCGTTGGGAAAATTCCTCTACATAGGGATCAATTTGGTCTCAGAACTGGCAACACGCTGCAGGACCATCCATTCTATCTGTTGAGTCAATTCCCCAGTTGCAAGCACCACTACGAGCTCCTATCTAACTCCCACCAAATCTCCCACCTCCATTGCATCCTCAGTTGCCTGCCAATCCAAATCCCAATCCTAACAGTAGACTTGTCCAGTATCTGGAAATTGTCGAAAATCTGCAGTATGACTCCATCCCCTTTGAATGAAATGAGATGTGGTTAAGGTCTAGATGGACAATATTTCTATAAGATGACATTGGGAAATAGGGGCAGGTATATAAAGAAAACCTTACTCAAGATCACACTTTAATATAACACCCTTCATCACTTGTAGTTATCACTGAAACAAAAACTCCTAATAAATCATCCAAACAACAAAAATATGCTACAACTACGGATGTTGCTCCACCATACCTTGAGAGATTTACTGTAATTAAGCCGCTTGTTTATTAAAACTTTGATATCGTATGGGAATTAAGAAATTTATGTATTAAAATTCATCTCCTCCAAGCTCATCATGATTAGCGCTGCACTTGTATCCCTCGGGTGCGCCCGCTAATTGACATCATTCATTCATTAGAGATGCACCACCATAATCTTCTCAATCTAGAACTTAGGAAACATAATGGAAGGAAGATTTCCCCCAGGCAACCTACCCCATTTCCACACCGACACGTCAGGCAAGTTAGAAAGGCACATCGACCTAGCACAACGCAAGTGCAATCTAGGCCAGCATGTGGGCTATGCAACAGAATCAGCCACCAGGTAAACCAGTGCAAATAACTGAAGCACCTCATGAACATATTTCACATGGTATCTTCCCTCCCTCAGAGACATTTCCCTAACTAGGAGAAAATCACACACTGCTATTGTCATATCTGCTCACATTTTCACCATACTATGAAATGTGAACACCTCCCCAAGCTTTGAGTGATAAGAGCAGTGTTAAGTATACACTCCAAAAAAGGGTTAGACATACCCAAACCAAAAACTCAAAAATGATAGCAGAAAAATCTCTCCCCTATGCCTGATCCTTTCTGAGCGTCCACTTCAGGGATGAAGAGTAGTGTCAGTTCCCACATAATCTACTCAGTAGGCACAGTGGTACCAGGAACCATTTTCACCGTCCATAACTGCGAACCAGAGGCATTCCCATTAATGGAAACATTCAAGAAGATCTACATCAGGCACAACTTACAAATCCCAGAAAATGCCCAGCCTAATGAGGAATATAGCCTTCCCACACAAGCTCCCATGATGGAAATTCCTCCCCCACCAAATGCCAACGACACGATACACCACATACGATTCATATCATCATGTATCATAACCATGAATCTGGATGTCTGCTCATCAGTCATAGGTGTCGAGTAACCTGCAACTACGAGAGTAGTTGTAAAAACGATGGGGCACACCCAATCCATATGCACCTTGTCAACCGCGTCTGTTTTCACCACATTGACGATGGAATATTTTTCATTTATGTCGACCAGCTCTGTTAGGACTGAACCTCTTCCTCATAGCCTTGAGCAGACTCAATCCCCTTTAGGATCCTTATTCCACTCAGATGAGGATATCCTTGAGGCCATGATGGAGCCATATTATCCGTGGGATGCAATGCATCACTGCTCATTTTTTCTTCTTGAAAAAACATTCGGCCCTAAAAATACAGGAAACCAAGAGATTTATGCGATTGAATAAAAATAATTCCTTCCATTAGGGAAATTCGATTGGTTCAAGAATCCCATTTCGACGCCTGATGCATTCGAAGAAGGGAACATGTCAAACATTTCGCCTACCATCAAGGTGAATATCTCTCGAAATCCTGAAAAATTCGAAGAAATATCACTGGGGGCAACATGTTCACTAGAAGAGATAACCTCTTACACCCAATTTTTGCAAGAGTATCAAGATATCTTCGCATGGGACTACTCATAATATCCTGGGCTTAGTCCCACTATTGTAGAGTACCATATTGACACCTAGCCTGACGTACCACCAATACGCCAAAAATAGTGTCATCTACACCCATCCAAGGCAGAAGCAACAAAATGAGAAATTGACAAGCTTCACAAAACCAATTTCATCTACCCCATCGCTTACACGTCTTGGGTTTCCAACCCTGTTCCCGTCATGAAAAAACAGGGCACCATATGCGTTTGTACTGATTTTCGTGATTTGAACAAAGCCTGTCTAAAGGACAATTACCCTACCCCATTCATCGACTAAGTCATCGATGCTTGTGTAGGTCACGAGGCCCTCTCTTTCATGGATGGCTTATCTCGGTATAACCAAATCCAAATATGTCACACCGACCGGTACAAGACCGCGTTCACCACCCCATGGGGCACATTCGCATACCAAGTGATGCCACTTAGCCTAAAAAATGATGGAACCACTTTCTAGAGGGCCATGAATTATATCTTTCATGAATTGGCACTTCTTATCCTCACCTACTTGGACAACCTCACCATCCAATCCAAGAAGCGATCAGACAACCTCGAGGATCTGTGATTGGTATTCCAACGATGCCAGCAATACAACTTACGCTTGAACCCCCTCAAATGTGTCTTCTATGGTACAGTAGGATGAATTTTAGGTTTTATCATGTCACAGTAAAGAATTAGAGTGGACCCCCTCAAGTTCCAAACTATCAAAGAGGTACCTCCACCTCGAACCCTCAAGCAACTCCAAAGATTGCAGGGGAAGGCCAACTTCCTGAGACATTTTGTCCCAAATTACGCCACTTGCGATCAAGGATTCCTATGTCTCCTTTGTCAGGACATCCTGTTCAAATGGGATGATCAAGCCCAACAATCATAGGATGCACTGAAAGACACATTATCTTCAACACCTTTGATCAGTCCCCCAGACTACAACAAAGACTACATCCTGTATCTATCAACTCCGAGACCGCTTTGGCTAGAGTATTGAACAAGGAGGGCCCAAATGGGAAGGAGCATGTAATCTATTACGTCAGAAAAACCTTATCATGCCTTGCATTAAGATATGAGCCTGAAAAAAATACTACCCTAGCATTAGTTCATGCATTCCAAAAACTTCGCCACTACATCATCTTAAAGACCACAACAGTCATCGCAGAAATTAAACCCATCAAATACCTGCTCATGGGCCATTTAATGAACCATAAGTATTCCCACTGGATAGTCATTCTATAAAAATATGACTTACATTTTTTCTCCCCCAAGAGCAAGGAGGTGTTAATCTTAGCCGAGCTCATCACGGACCTCCAAAGTCATACCGAAGGATCATTGGTCAATGATTCACTACCAAACGAACATCTCTTCGTCGTAGTGACCGACAACCCTTGGTACAGAGATTTTATCCTCTTTTTACAAAACCAAAATTTCATACCCGAGCTCACTCGTGACGAAAATTGACGCATTCGCCACCATTCCCCTCGATACCTCCTCATGGGATATGTATTATACCAATGGAGCATCGAAACCATATTACTTCGATGCTTCACCCATGACCAAGTTGAGCAAGCCCTTAATGACTGCCACAGCAGAGCTTGCGGTGGCCACCTCTTCGGAATGGACAACACCCAAAAAGTCCTGCGGGCAGGATATTTTTGGCCCACTTTATTTTGCGATTGCATTTCGGCAGTCAAGAGGTGCAATCAATGTCAACGCTTCACTCATAAGGCAAGAGCCTCTCCCACTCCCCTGCACCCCGTCATCGTCTTTGGTCCCTTCTAAAAATGGGGGATCGACTTCATGACTTGCAACCCAAGATCATCAGGAAATCACAAATACATTATTGTGGTTGTCGATTACTTCACCAAGTGGGCAGAAGCTATGCCCACATACAAAAACACCGCAGAAACCGCTGCACGATTTCTTTTTAACCACGTCATTGCTCAGTTCTATGTACCTAGTCTTCGACCATGGAAAACATTCGAAAACAAAATTTTCTAGGAGCTATCTCACCACCTCAAATTCACACATGAATTCGCGTCACCATACTACCCCCAATCCAAAGGATAGGTAGAAGTTATAAAAAAAGTACTCAAAATGATGTTACAACGCATGGTGAATAACCACAAAACTAACTGGCATCACATGCTTTTCTCTTCCCTATGGACATATCGCATGACAGTGAAAACATCAACGAGGTTCACACCCTTTTACTTGGTATACGGGGTCAAGGCCATGATTCCCATAGAACGCGATATTCCAAATTTACATGTCACCATAGAACTTCTTGATGACACCCAGCCTCTAGAGCAATGCTTTGTACAACTAGAGTTCGTCGACGAAATTCAACGACATTCGCTCTAGCACAACAAGGCCCATGAAAAGTGAGTGAAATCATCGTTCGATCGCAACATCACCCCTCGATCATTCACCGAGGGAGAGTTATTCCTCCGCTACGATGTCACAAAAGAAGCCCTAGGACCAGGAAAGTTAGAAACCTTGTGGAAAGGACCCTATATCATAAAAAATTGTCTCCTAAAGGGGGCATACATCTTTACAGATCCTGATGGAACATTCCTGAGCAACCTCATCAACAGTATTTACCTCAAGAAAATATACCCATAAGGGCTAAGAGGGCTCAGCCTTAGGGTTAAAGTACACATACCAAAACTTTATTTTTGATCATAGACTTGTCACAAAAAGCGCTCTAGTGTCACAAATGGATTTTCAACCCAACCATTACTTTGGATTTTCTAATGGAGCATCATGATGGTCTCAAATTTTAGCAGCAACTGCCTAGGTCATCTACCACCTTGATCGATCACCATTCTTCACCAACATAGTATGCATCAGATGAACGACAAACAATCAGGCAGAACATGACGTCGTCATTGGGCTCATGTGTGATGCCTTAAATCAAGGCATTCTCCACTTGCATTTCTACCTTGATTCCGAGTTAGTGGTTTCACAGTTAAACCAAGAGTTTGAGGTATGAGATTTGCATCTGTTTAGAAAATATTTGTGTGAAAAAAGATTAAGATGTCAATTTGATCACATTACATTCACACATGTGCTAAGAAATCAAAACCAGAAAATAGATTGCATATCTAACCACATCCTAAACTGGAATGCATCTCGGATAAACCATCATACATTAAAAAAAAAATCATAAAAAACATAGATATCCATTAGCGATACACATCATCCATGAAAACATATAAACACTGGACACACCATATAGAGCCACAAAAATACATCTCTCATATATATATATATATATATATATATATATATATATATATATATATATATATATATATATATATATATATATATATATATATATATATATATATATATATATATATCAAAAAATTTATGTCTGAGTACAAATGATGATTCATGTATCTAACCCATAAGTTAGCCAAAAATACATATACACAAGTCATCAAAAATAAGGGAAACATCCTCATAATGGGTGTTTTGCCTGTGTAAAAAAAATATCTAGGGATGTGCCCCTCTAACTTGGGCACCTAGACCCACGGTTTCTCCCGGTGCCAGTACTCAAGAAGCTATCAAAATTGAGGCCTCCACGCAGCGCAAAGTCGGCCTGTAGCCCCTCTCTTGGTCCATGAATGTATCTAGCCATATATTGTCAAGGTCATCAACAAACCCATGGTTAGGCATACCCTGGGTTAGGCGGTTTACATGACCCCATACATCCTCCAAGTCTGCATCTCGGACCTCTAGAAAAACCATATGATCTGCCATCGCTGCCATGCGAGCCTCTGCTACCTTGACGCGAGCGATCACTGCAACGCACTCTGTAGCAACTGAACTGCTACCCTCTCCAGACGAACCAGCCCCGTCACTTGGAGCTCCACCCTTGGGCTGCTTCAGACTTCCTCCCTACTCCTTGGCTGGGAGCGGAGCCCCTCGAACCCTTTGGGGCGAATGATTTCCTACCAACCAAGCTGTAGGATGCCCAACCTCTCCAACATCTGCAAGAGTAACAAAACTATGTCAGTGCCATCATAATACACATATAAACCATAAATACACAACAAATGCATAATAAAACACAAAGATCATACATGATGCCCCCCATGCGTATCCAGCAGGAATACCCATGTCCAATTCTCCTCAGAAGTCCATCCTAGCATAGGGATAGGGGAGGAACATCTGAGGGTTGGCCTCAAACCAAGCCTCAGTAGTAGCATTCTAGTAATGCCCTATTAGACCTCCCCCACCGCCAAGCATAACAGGAGCCCACCTCCTCGTGCGAGGGTCCCAATGACCCCCTGTAGGCATAGCCACCACGATTCGAAGCAGCACCACCCTCTCATACATGATGCTACAGAGGATGATAGCATAAGTAAATAACTTAGATCCATCACGGGCCTTTACTAGCTGTACCACCATTCCGTCGTAGCAATGATGGGAAAAATCAAAGAAGTGCCTGACCCTTAGACAGAGAAAGACACCTAACTATGGCCTCGACACCCTTTGTCGCAATGAAAATCCCATCAATCGCATAATCATGGCTAGATCACATCGCTCGGCCAAATATTTCATTGGCTGAATCAGAATGCACCCCTCCGTGAGAGGCGCCCTGCCACAATGAATCTAAGCAAATCGTCGGAGGTCAACCCTCCCTGGAGGAAGCGGGTATGGAAGCACCTCACCCTGAGGCAGTAATACTTTCATGAAGTATATATCCATCTCTGGATGGATAATCAAGTCACGCCCCCTCAGCACCATAACTCTACGCCGCTTGTTCCAACAGCAGACCAGGTAGCATAGTAACCGATCCTACTTTCACAAAAGGTCATTCTCAAGAAACTTGAGAAGACCCCATCGCGCCAATTACTGGTGGGAATTGGAATCTCATGCCACAACTATCTAGAGGTCAGGCCAGTCTCTCTTCCTCCACAACATTCTGTCACCAAACAGACACACATCAGTGACATTAAAAACACCAAAAAATAACAAATTTCCCAAAAAAAATCAAAAATATCTTTGGCCTTTTAGCGTGCCTATTTCTCAAACAGGCATGGAGGATGTGTGCACAAAGCCATGACAGGCATGAAATTTGCATGTAAAACCTCATTTTGGTGTGCAAATTTCGCACCTGTACCTTGATCGCCCACACGGTCAAGGTAAAAATTTTCATGGGTTCTGTACAAACCCAGTTTGTACGGACCTTGACCCAGTCATGCTGAAAATATTAAATGCAGGACGTTATGGGGCCTACCTGGCTCTAGTAGCGCAAGTCCTAGGTGCACACGTTGACCGCAACGGCAAGAAAAGCTCTGCAATCGCCTCTGACCTCTCACACTCTTAAACACTCAAATTTCACAAATGAGCTGAAATGAGCCATATTGGCCTATATGAAACCCTTTTCATATTTTTTTGAGGACCATAACAAGAGCTCAGAGGGCCCAATTGCAGAACCAAAAGCAACACAGTGATCAACACCTCATAACGCCCAAAGGAGACTCCACACATTCACACCTCCGAAAAAATAAATTTCCAGTACCGACAGGTATGCCCTCTATTATCTTTTGTTCATTCATCACATGTTTTCAATAATATTTGAATGAGAAATATGCTTTCACTTGGGGTATTTTGTTGCAGGTATTGTACAAACTATCCATTGCCCCAAACACCGAAGGTTCCAAAGTAGGTATCATTCTTCCCTCAAGCATGATAGAGTCGCAGAAAAACTCTACATATCTTGACATCATTTCTCCACAAGAAATTAGCCATAGGTTCCAAATACCTGACCATGTTTATCATATCCCCACCTTGCACATGATAAGCATCCTTTTTGGTCGGTAGAGCCTCCCCTCTATGGCGTCCATCACTTAAACTAGACCACACATTATAAAATTACAATGCCATGGTCATACTACCTTAGTTTGGGAAGCACTTCATGTCCATTCACACACTATGCATCAAGTCAAGTTTTATCATATCGAAATAAAACCCCTTTCCCGGACTACCATTTTTTGCAAGAAGATCGAATACGCACCACCACATCTTGCATTTGGCCTACCATCCATCCATCAGCATAGACCATTTGCGATATTTTCCATCCACTTCACCATCTGCACATAAGAGACCAAACAATGGGGCCCCACCCTCAGAAAACACACCCTCCTCACATCATCAGTGAGCGAAACTTTTCATGTTTTGGGGCACCCATCTTTGTGTTTTGTACAATCCAATCCTATAATTTCATTCTTTTGGTAAGTGCAAAAATATCCAAAATGGAGAATAGTCCCCCACTCATCCATAAATGTTTCTCCCATGGCAGTAGTCCTAATTTACGCTTGGTCAGAGCATCACACCTTTCATGAAAATCCACCATGACATTCATAACCAACATAAAACCACCCTGTACGTCCTACCGACTCCAGGGATTTCGTCATCAGAAATAGTTATGGCTGTCGCCAAGATGATTTTTTATGCTCCGGCCTTGGGCCACTAAACTCCCATCATTATTTTTGATTCACTCCTCTCCATCATGCCTATGTTAAACCTATCAAATAAAAGACCCTGGTCCCTTGCATCAATAGCTCTCTCGTTCGGTTGAGGCTTCCTCGTTGTCGACTTCAACACCCATTCTCCAAAAAGGAAGCAGTACCTTGGATGGCTCCTCACCACAATAGAGGAATCCTCAGGTGGCACTGTGGGAATCATCATTTCCCATAGATGTCATCGATCCTCCTGATATTCAACTACAACACAAGATTTCATGTCAAGATGGTATCGTACTTTACAACCATTTCACTTTTCTCAGATTCGTCGAAGACCCGTGCCATTATAAGCATCTCTTTCAACAATTCTTACATGGGATGGTCCCAATCATTCACCCATGCATACAATGAGAATTTATAAGCCATACCAATATTACGCACGTGGGCACCACATTCAACCTATCGTCAAATAATAAATGCCCCTAAGGGCATCAGTAATCGTTTCCATCAACCAAACCAGCAGTTCGCTACCATATCAGTGACACAGACAGAACCTTTATCTCTCAGATAGATTTGTTTAGCTAGCCAAAGCATCATGAGCATGGGACATGCATGCCTCGTAGAAAAATTGTATTTATTGTATCATACTATTTCTTGTAGGTTTCCAACAAAACATGGTCACTCCTCTACCAACTGTAAGGGGTTTCCAACCTTGGGTTGTACGCAGGTCTCTCTCTCTCTCCACACAGGTTACACAAAAAAGAAACTATCATGTATTTCGGCTATACAGTTCTTCCTAGACCTCACACATTAGGCGGTAACTATTATCACTGGAAAATAGGACAAGCAAAAATGAAAATACTAAATGTCAAGCAAAAGGATTTACAGGGCTGAGGAACAATAGAGGATCTGAACATTTTTAAAAATATCTAAGGTCAAGAGGAAAAAATAAAATTTCACACCAGAAACACAGGTGAAATGAGCCTTGCACACATTTTCCTTTGATAGGCATGCTGGTCTGCGCGGATTTCCCTCAAAAAGCCGCACAGTCCTGGGAGTGGCGGAAGTCACTTTTCAGGACCACTTGACACACTTCAGGAAATGATCCTCCACTCGAGGCCGCCCAAGGAGAACCACCTAAGCCATCTTGGGACCTCAAGTGAGCACACAAAGGAATCAAGTGGGCACATAAAGGAATCAACCCTCTCTCTTGGGTCACCATCCAAAAATGTACCAAGAGAGGGAAGGAGAATTTGAATTTTCCTATAAATTTCCGCCATGAGATGAAAAAAATGAGAGCACATTGTTATGTTGGCCAAATTGCTCATGAGAAAGCCAGCAATGTGCAATCCAGAGTAGCAGTAGAGTGAGGATTTGGTTGTTGGCCACCCAACAACTTTATTTCTTTGGAGTAGAGAGAGAGACCTCGCGACATCAACTAAAGGGTAAAAAATTCCTTGCACTGAGTCTTAGAACTCCATAGTTCTAAGGATACTTAGGCAAGAGTGTAACGTTGTATCTTTCTTCCTAATAGTGGTCAATAAGAGGGGACTTTTATTCCACCGTTTGCATTATTGTCACATTTGACTCATTGTGAGCTTTCGTTTTTGTTTTAGTTTAGTTTAGTTTTCTCTCCTTATATGCATACTACATTCCATAATTTAGTGTGTTTTATATTTATTATCTTGTGTTCACTAACCTACTAACCCTATTTTCTTCCTGTGACCATAGCTTGGAGGAAGTGACTACTCCTACCAAGCACCGGTGGATTGCTGCACTTGTGCACAAAAACCACCACTACATCGGTGGACAACTGTGGGTTGAGTTACTAGTCCTGGAAGCCTTGGTTGGAAAAATTCTCTAGAAGCCCTAGGTGGGTTGAGTTACTACTCCTGGAAGCCCCAGTTGGACAAACTCTCTACAAACCATGTAACACATGGGGTTGGGTTACTATTCCTAGAAACCCTGGTTGGAACAAACACTTTGGAGCTATGGAACAACTTGGATATAGACCCATCTATGATGGTTGTGATTTTCGGCCATGAGTTTGAATCACTAGTTGAGGATTGAGGTGGTTTGGCCTCTAGAACCCCTAGATTGGTTTTGATTGATGTGTTTTATGATATCCCACATTCGTGATTGGAATATGACATGGGGGTGATGGGTTGAAGAGATATTTGGCTCAGCCAATCTATCATCGGGTGGAACATGGAAGTCCCATCATGGTTGGTTTTCACATTCATTAATGAGAAGCTCATTCCTTTGGTATTTGATGTATAAAATCACAGGTTTATATGTGGATTTTATTGTTGTTGTATCCATGACATTTCTGTTGTTATTATGTTGGCTATAAGCATGTATTTTGACAGTAGTGATGTATGGCTCTCTCCATTTTTTTATTTGTAAATGAATGCACAATGTATCTATGGTGAAATAGATTGTGTTGCAGCTAATGATGTAAGGGAGTAATTATTATTAGTGATTCACAGATAAGTATGAGACCCCTATGCTCAGATCTATTGCTTACATATGTAGTTTCAATATTGTGACATGTTTGAAAAAATTCTTGTCATGGCTAGGAGGGGTCCAGATGAGTTCTTAGTGATGTGATTTCTTCAATATCATTGTCTTGTTGTTATTTATCATCTATTAACTTTCAATGAAGTTATGGGAAGAGCATTGGGTTCTAGGCCTGAAAAGGTGGCTCAAATATCGGGGATGCAGGCACAGAAATGAGGAATTGAGTCCCTGGACGCTGGCATGCAGTGTTATGCCTTCTTCTATAGCTTCATGTACGTTAGCTTGTAATATTGTAATCTTGTACCTACATCTATCACTCAAAGAGGTCAAAAGGTCAGTGTGACTCAGGGGTAAGAGGCCTGACTAGTTGAGTTACCTCCTGGGGGTGTTGTTGTTGTTGTACAAGGTCTGTATATTGCGTTACCATTTCTTCCACTTTCTTAAGGTCACCTAGGAGGTTGAATCTCATTATAGTAGCCTCTCGTCACATGTTTGCCCTGGTTGGTCAGTTACTTGGGTAGATGTGGGAAGGGGGTGTTACACCCAATGATCTAGATTGGATAATTATATTTTTTTTCATCTATCTCGATGCATTTGGAGTGAAAATAGTGGAGGAAACATCTCACGGGACCGTTTTTACCAGCAAGACCCTATTTGGAAAAACGGGGTCTGAAATATTCTAGGAGAGTTTCCTAGCCGACCTAACAATAATAATCTATGGGCACAATAATAACAAAATGGGGGTTACAAGGGTACAATAATAGCAATAAGGGGGTTACACTAATAACAATAAGGGACTATATTAGTAATATAGGGACCTAACATTCCCCTCTCCTATTAAAAATTGTTGTCCTCAACGCTTGAGTAGCTCTGGGTGCTTCTGTATAAACTTCTCATTCTCCCATGTAGAATCTTTAGTGGGTAAGTTCTTCCACTTGACGAGATACTCTGAAATTGATCGATTCCGTAGCTGTCGAGTTCTTGTTTCCATGACCGCTTCAGGTTCCAATATGCTTTTTCCTTCCTCATCAAGTTCTAGCAATATTGTTTGAACTAGAAGATTTTCACCTATAACCTTCTTTAAGCATGAAACATGGAAAACTGGATGCACTCGCAAAGAAGCAGGAAGCTCCAATTTGTATGCCATAGTACCAATCTTTTGCAACACCTTGTAAGGACCATAGTACTTTGGTGATAATTATTATCCTTCTTAGCTTGCTTGAGGGACATTTGTTTGTATGGTTGTAGCCGTAAAAATACCCAATCTCCTACATCAAAACTTCTCTCGCTGTGATGTTGATTTGCCTATTGTTTCATTCGATTTTGTGCCAAATTCAGGTTATCCTTTAAGAGTTGGAGAACTTCTTGCTGATGCTTGATGTGATCTTCCACTGCTTGAACCTTTGAATTTTCCCTTAAATATGATGTGATGGATGGTGGATGATATCCATAAAGTGCCATAAATGGGGTCATTTTTGCTGCAGTATGGAAGGAAGTGTTATACCACCATTCAGCGAGAGGTAACCACTTGACCCATTGTGTTTGTTTATCAGATACAAAACAACGAAGATATCCTTCCAAACATTTATTTACTATCTCAATTTGACCATTAGATTGAGGATGATAAGATGAGCTATGAGCTAATTGAGTACCCAAACAAGAAAATAACTCCGTCCAAAAATTTCCAGTAAAAATGGGATCTCTGTCGCTCACAATAACCCTTGGGCTTCCATGTAACTTTTGAATTCTGTCCATAAATGTAGTAGCAACTGTACTTGCTTTAAATGGATGAGATAATGCACAAAAGTGTGCATACTTGATAAGTCTATCAACTACCACCATGATGACACTCTTTCCTTCGGACTTAGGTAAACCTGTGATAAAATCCATTGAAATCTCCTCCCAAGGTTGACTTGGAATGGATAAAGGTTGTAGAAGTCCCGGGGTCTTAATTGTTTCCACTTTATTCTGTTGGCAAACCAAACATTTCGCCACAAACTTTTGAATATCAGATTTAAGGCCATCCCAAAAAAATTCTTTCTTCACCCTGTGGTAAGTTTTTAAAAATCCTGAGTGTCCTCCTAAAGGAGAAGTGTGCAATTCCAGAAGAATGTTTTGTTTTAGTTGGGAATTCTTACAAAGATATAAGCGATCTTTGTACCATAAGGAATCATTTTTCCAACTAAATGTATCAGATGTACTAGGATCTTGCGGCAAATTTTGAATGAGTGTCCATACATCTTTGTCCTTCTTCCATTCATCTCTTGCTTCAGTTATCCAATCTGGTTGGATAATAGAAATGGCACAAAGCAATGCTTCCACCTATTCATTCTTTCTTGAGAGTGCATCTGCAACAACATTAAGCTTTCCTTTTTTGTAGATTATTTCAAAGTCATAACCCAACATCTTTGTGACCCATTTTTGCTGCTCTTCTGAAGATAGTCTTTGTTCAAAAAAGTGTTTAAGACTATCATGATCAGTTTTTACCTTGAAGTGTCTTCCCATTAGGTAAGTTCTCCATTTCTTTAGTGCATGCAGTATTGCTAACATTTCCTTCTCATAAATAGGTTACTGTAAATACTTTCCTTTGATTGGACGACTTTCAAAAGCAATGGGTCTTCCTTCCTGCATTAAAACTGCACCAATTCCATTTCCTGAGGCATCACATTCCACAATAAAGGTTTTTGTGAAGTCTGGCGTAGCTAAGACCGGTGCTAGGCACATTGCCACTTTAAGATGTTCAAAGGCCTTAGTTGCTTCAGGAGTCCATGAAAATGCATCTTTCTTCAATAATGTTGTTAGAGGTGCTGCTATTCTCCCATAATTCTTAACAAACTTGCGATAATACCCTGTTAACTCGAGAAATCATCGCAACTTCTTTATGGTTGTGGGGACTTTCCATTCCTTAATGGCTTTAATTTTGTTAGGGTCTACTTTAACACCCTCGTGAGATACAATATGACCCAGATATTCCACCTCTTGTACTCCAAAGAAACATTTGGATTTTTTTGCATATAATTGTTTCTCCTGTAATAGTTTGAGCACCCTGTCAACATGTTCAACATGATCCTTCCAAGACCTGCTGTAGATTAGTATATCATCAAAAAATACTAGCACAAATTTTCTAAGGAAGGGTTTGAAAATGGAATTCATCAACCCTTGAAATGTAGAAGGTGCATTGGTAAGGCCCAAAGGCATGACCAAAAATTCATAATGACCCTCATGAGTTTGAAATGTTGTTTTTGGAATATCTTCAGTCTTCATTCTAATTTGATGATATCCTGAACGAAGATCCAACTTGGTAAAATAAATTGCTCCATGTAATTCATCCAACAATTCATCAATCACAGGATCCATCCTTCTTGTGTACCAATACTACAGGAGTGGAGAAAGAACTTTGACTAGGTTGAATTATACCCGCCTCTAACATTTCTGCAATCATACGTTCAATTTCGCTCTTTTGGACGTAAGGATATCTATAAGGCCTGATGTTTGGAGGAACACTTCCTGGAATCATATGAATAGCATGATCATGATCGTGAATAGGTGGGAGTCCTTTGGGAGTTTCAAACACCTTGGAATGATAGTCCAAGACTTGTTGGAGATCTGCAGAAATAGATGATTTTGATGTTGGAACTTCTAGTGAGCATAATTGTGCAATTATGCCACGTTGTTATTTATTTAGAAGCTTTGTCATGACATTAGAGATTATTATCTTTCCCGGCTTCCCTGCAATATCCCGTAATTCGACTTCCTTTCCTTCTGAAAAAAATTTCAAGAAAAGTTCTTGAAAATTAAAAGCTACCATCCCCAAAGATTGTAACCATTGTACTCCTAGTACAACATCAACACCTCCCATAGGAATGGAAAGCATTGGACTAGTAAATACATATTCCCCCATGGTTAGCTTGATATTATGGCATTTTCCAGAGCAATTTATAGTTCCTCCATTTGCAACCATCACTTGACATTCTGGTGCTGGGTATAGGAAACAATTTAATTCCTTGGCTACCTTACAATGAATAAAATTATGGGTGCTACTGAATCAATCAACACTATTACCTTTTTCTTCTTGATATGTCCTTCTATCTTGAGAGTTTGAGGAGTGGTAATTCCTGCCAGTGCATTACACGATATGGTCGAATTCATTTCTTCCTCTTCTAGGGCTGGTTCCTGGTGTATATCATCTTCTTGTTCATTTTCTTCTTCCTCTTCACAATCTATGTAAAATAATTTCTTCTCAGCACACTTATGACCTTTAGTGTATTTGCTATCACAACTGTAGCAAAGCCCTTTTGCTCTTTTTCTTCCAATTGTTGTGGTGTCAACCTTGTAGGTTGTGGAAATCTAGACGTAGCAACGCTTCCTTCTTTATAGAATTGAGTGGTAGGCTTCCTTGTCGCCATTATTTTACATTCAACTTTTCTTGCCAACCTGAATGCCTTCTCCAATGAATCCGGTTCCAAAACATGAACTTCATGTTGGATTTTATCCTTTAAAGTGCCTATGAAGAGATCGATCTTGTGTTCCTCTGGAATATCAGTTACCCTTATATTCAATTTTTGGAAGTCCTCAATGTGCTGCCCCACTAAACCCTTTTGTTTGAGATTTATCAATTGGCTAAGAAGGTGTTGCTCTTTGTATCCTCATAATGTGCTATCATTTCCTCCGTAAAAATTGACCAAGTGACAATTTTTTTACGGGAGCAAAGCCATCGATACCATACAAATGTATTTTGTTCTAAATGTAAAGTTGCAATGCATACCTTTTGTGTGTTTTGCACATTATTGAGATCGAAATATTGCTCCATCTGTAGTATCCATGTTACAGGATCCTTTCCATCAAACTTCCTCATATCCATTTTTGGAATATGGTGGTTCTTCCCGCCAACATTAGAGTTTATGAAATCACGATTAACATTTATTTTGTTCTCATCATGAGGTTCTTCTACTATCTTTTCACCATTAGGAAACATTTCTTGTATCAACTTTGTCAAACCTTCGATGTCTTCTTTGAGATCATTCTTCATGTTTTCCATGTTGTCTTTCATGTCATCCATCTTAGCTTCCATGCCAGCTTCCATGCCATCCATCTTAGCTTCCACTCCATCCATATTAGTTTCCATGCCTTTCTTCAAACCGTCCATCTTCACTTCCACGCATTTCTTCAAAACTTCCATTTCATTTTTTGTTGCTCTTTGCGAGAGTGAAATTTGTTGCACTTGCTCTTGTAATTTTGATGGATCATGTTGTAATTCTTCATCTTCATGAGTCATAGTAGAGCCTTCCGAAGGCTTAATGGGTGTTGAATTATTTTTACGGGGCATATTTTGGAACCCAATACTGCTATATATTCTACAATATGCCCTTGGAATCAATTCAAATTGATTCTTCAAAGAAGACTTATGCAATTTGGAAAGAAAAAAAAATATACACACCTTTTTCTTGCTTTTGAGGAGCTCGATATTGAAATTGGATAATCTCTATGACTACAACACTTCAATATTTTAATTTTAGTATCAATGTAGCCCTCTGAATTATCTTTCGAATGCCACAGGTTTGACCCGATTTGGATTCTCCAAGACAAAGTTGTGTGCAATCTCCCACAATGACCTAATTCTGGACTAGTTCAGTAGAACGAACTTGTACGACTTTCCACGTGTCACTGTTTCATCCTTTGTCTCTGAAATTGAGAGCCAAGAAACTACAGTCCGTGTACTTGCAACCAATTTTTACGACACTCCAATCCGATTCCTAGAGAGATATTTATTGAACTTTTCCCACGATCACCTCTTTGAGATGAAATTCAGGAGCCTGAAAAAGCACTACCATCCACAGATCATATCTCCAACACTATTGCGAACCAAGCTCTGAAATTTTTTGACGAATTTCCTCAGGATTTTAGCTTCGTACCATATGAATTTCAGATTTTGAACCTTCGTAGAAACAAATGTATAGCACAAATTCCACGATAACCTATTTAGGATCCTGAAAAAAGACCTAACTTCCACAGATGATATCTCCAAAAATATTGCGAACCAAGCTCTGAAATTTTTAGTGAATATTTCTCAAGATTTTGGCTTCGCACCCTAAAAATTTCAGCTTCTAAAACTTCGTAGAAACAAATTTATAGTGAAAATTCCACGATGACCTGTTTGGAGCAGCGAAACCCTAGAATCCAAAGCTCTGATACCAAATGTTGAGTAACCAGCTCCAAAAATAGAAGAAAAAAGATATCAACGCCTTAGAAATAAGCCACTTCGAGGGGGCAACCTCCAATACATTACATAAATGAGCAATTCTTGGATGATACAATTTACAAAACCTCCTTTCTATATATAAGAGTCCATGGGGCCATAATGTAATCCTAGTGGGCCACAATGTAATCCTAGCCGACCTAACAATAATAATTTAGGGGCACAATAATAACAAAATGGGGGTTACAAGGGTACAATAATAACAATAAGGGGGTTACACTAATAACAATAAGGGACTATACTAGTAATATAGGGACCTAACACTTGTAATCTTGTAATCTTGTACCTACATCTATCACTCAAAGAGGTCAAAAGGTCAATGTGACCCAGGGGTAAGAGGCCTGACTAGTTGGGTTACCTCCTGGGGGTGTTGTTGTTGTTGTACAAGGTCTGTATATTGTGTTACCATTTGTTCCACTTTTTTAAGGTCACCTAGGAGGTTGAATCTCATTATAGTAGCCTCTCGTCACATGTTTGCCCCGGTTGGTCAGTTACTTGGGTAGATGTGGGAAGGGGGTGTTACACCCAATGATCTAGATTGGATAATTATATTTTTTGATCTATCTCGATGCATTTGGAGTGAAAAAAGTGGAGGAAACATCTCACGGGACCGTTTTTACCGGCAGGACCCTATTTGGAAAAACGGGGTCTGAAACATTCTAGGAGAGTTTTGAGGCATAAAATGACTTTTTTGGGGGTAAAAATTTTCCACTTTAGTATCCACTCAGAACTTGACCTTCATGTTTTCACACCTATATTTTGGAAGGATACTGCGTCAGCCCCAATTATTCATGGAAAACGGCTAGCCATGTGGTTTTTATGTAAAAAAATCTACAAGAGTCTATTTTGTAACTCTAATTAAGATTTTATGTAGTCAAACTTAACCACTAGTAGGCTATCAGGCTGTGTTATAACCAGGCCACTAGGAGGAAGAGGCATTCCATTATTTCGAGAGAAGTTTGTTCCATGGTTGAGAAAAGATAGCCAAGAGAGATATGAGGTAGAGAACATAGAGAGAATTTTTGCATTGTAGCAACCCACGGGCCACAAGCATTAATTATTTGTACCTGTAGCCATATTTCCAAATAGAGAAATAAAGTGAAGTGGACTCACCTTCCAGCTGGGTTTTCTCCCGAAAGGGTTTCCCAAAGAGAATATCTTGTGTCTTTTGTGTGTGTGTGCGTTTGCTTATTTTTTCATTCTCTATTTTTTTGCATAATTTACATTTACATGCATTCACTAATTACAGTTAAATATACAAATCTTAAAGTTTAATAAAAATATAATAGTGTATAATCTCATATTTTTAATATAATATTATTAGTTCTGTTGTGTCAAATTGTCTAGTGGAATATCGATGACAATTTACGGATCACCCAAAAACAAAAGTTATATGGTTATGTGATTTTTTGTGTATAAAGGTCACTTTTTAATATTGATTGTTGGATACATTCAATATTTAGACAACTCTCCTATATGTATAGTGAACACAACATGCTATGTCTTCATCAAATTAGAGTTTGTCAATACAATGATTCAATATCAAGACTACTTCCCTGGAACAATGACCAATTAAAATTATGTCAAGAAGCGTCAAACCTAGAAATATGTCAATGATGGTTATAGGCAATTTTATCTTAAATGGGTCAATCGATAAGATCGAAGTCATGGTGGAGAAATAGCATAGTCTATGAGATTCCAGAGTGGGTGAAAGTGCTAATGATGATAAAATAAGGATGACATCAGCGTTGTAATTTTAGTATTGTAATTTGTGATTCTAATAATTTTATTTGTAATGTAACAATTAAGGGAGGGTGTTAGAAATAATGCTTTCATTAGAATTCATTTGTTGGTGTGGATTGGGTTGTTTTATATTGTTGTGATATTTTCTCAACCACAATCTCTTAATTTAGATTTTGTTGGATCTAGTTCCAACTATACAAATGTATCATATTTGTGATTTAAATGAATTCAGTAGTGTTTTATATGTGCAGTTACATATTTTTTCATATTTCATGGTGTTTATACGCCTTATTCATGATATTTTTTCCTCTATCATACGTCATATTTTTTACTGCTTTTTCCTCCATCTTTTCATCTTTTGTCACCCCCCATATTTTCCCTTTTTTGTTGCTAGAGCTAACTGGACCATATTTCTATTGATGCCAACATATTTCTAGTTTATATAACTAATTGGATATGTGAGGTTAACTATTCCTAACTTACCTATACTTTCTGCTAGAGCTAACTAGATTTGGACTCACCACTGCCATTTTTTCTTTTGTTGTTTCCATCTTTTCTGCCTGCATTATGAGGTTTTTATCTACTGCTACCAACCTTTTAATTTCTAAGCTATTGTATTGATTGCTTCCATAATTATGTTGATTGGATGTATATCTTCATTTAATATTATAACATTTGATTACCTACATGTTGCAACTAAATCCTATATGTTTTATCAAAATATTGTTTTATTAATGCATAATGAAAAACTATTTTCTTAATGCATGGTCAAAAAATATTTTGATTGAAATAAATTCTAAAGTTGATGGTTTCATTTTCCAAATACAGATTTATGTAGGCATGATAATGATAACACAGAGGATAATTATGATAATCTGTAAACTAATTTGACACATATGGAGATAATCCTAAATATATTAACACCCTATTATGAGGTTAAGTAAATTTCACAACCATATCCCAATATCGATAGAAATGATTTCTACAAATCATGAAAACTTTGTTGCAATTTCTTATTTATCATTTACATTTGATAATGTACATAAGAAGTAAGAAATAATTATTGACAATTTAATCCAGAGGTGGGATGGAAAGCAATCATATAGGCGAGTCCTTTAATGATAAGAATGGAAAAGATGATTTGGGCCATTTCCACACTGGACCCAGGAATAAGAAGGTTGTTAACCTATCCTTTGTGGATTTGTGTCAATAAGCTATTGGGATTATTAACAAGGGGTTAGGAATTGTTGTTACCCCTAAAGACATTCCTAAAGAAAGCATTATTTTCAGCATTAAGGAAGGGATTCAAGGTTTAACCTTGGATGAAATAGAAGAATTACGACAGGAATGCTCTCTTTTATTAAGAAAAGTGAGAGCCTCGAAGAGTGATCTAAGCAAGGATGAGATTACTACTCTTAGAACCCTTCGCAATAATGAAAGAATTGTTGTCTTGAAAGCAGACAAGGGAGGGGTTGTTGTTGTTTTAGATAAGAACGATTATATAAAGAAAATGAATGAACATTTAGATTGTAGCATCGACAAGAAACTTAGCTCCAATCCAATGCCCAAGGTTTTGTGAGAAGTCAAGAAGGCAATCATGAATTCTGGTCTTGATGATAAGCTAAAAAAGAAGTTTATCCCCTTGTGTGAGGTCATCCCTAGAATCTATGGATTACCCAAGATTCACAAGGAGGGTGTTCCCCTTAGACTGATCATTAATACCATAGGATCCCCCACCTATGAGTTGGAAAAATATTTTTCCAAAATTCTTAAGCCCCTTGTTGGAAACACTGACTCATTCATTAAAGACTTTATTGATTTCATTAAGATTATTAAAAATGAGGATGGAGGAGAATGATATTTTGGTAATTTTTGATGTAGTATCATTATTTACCAAGATTACATTAGATGAGGCTGTCCAAGTTATTAAGGAATTCGTTGATCGAGAGACAGCTAAGCTTGCAGAGGTTTGCTTATGATCCACTTTTCTCAGCTTCCAAGGGGGATACTATGAAAAAGTATCTAGTGTCGCAATGGGATCACCTCTTTCACCCATTATTGCCAAATTATATATGGAGCACTTTGAAAGGAAGGCCATTGATTCCTTTCCCTTAAAGCCTGCGTGGTGGAAGAGATTTGTGGACCACACCAACATAAAGTGGACTCATGGGAAGGAAAATATTGGGAAGTTTTTTAATCACCTTAACTCTATTTATTTAGAAATTAAGTTTACTATGGAGGCTGAATAAAATAGGAGCATTCCTTTTTTGGATGTCCTTGTTACCAGGAAGGAGGATGGGACATTGGGGAATCAGGTTTTTAGGAAGAAGACTCGTACTGAAAATTATCTTCATGCTGAGTCATACCATCATCTAACCAAAAAATTTGGTGTCCTAAATAATCTTGTTATTAGAGCGCTCAGGATATCTGATGTAGAGCACCATAATGAGGAAATCAATCACTTGATGTTTGTATTTAAGGGTATAGGATATAAAGAGAGAGATATTCGAAAAACCATAAAAAGAGCTGAAGGTTCGATCCTTTTACACAAGCTCCAGGGACCTCAAGACAAAGATGGTAGGGTTTTTCTACCATATATCCAGGGTGTTACTAATAAAATCTCTAGGGTTTTGGGGAAGAAGGACATATTCATGCAATTTTCAGCAGCATGAACCTTAAGACAAAGAATGTGATTAGTTAGGGATATTATAAGTCACGAGCAACTTAAAGGTGTTTACAAGATTGATTGTTCATGTGGAAAAAGTTATATTGGAGAAACTAGGTGCTCACTACAAAGAAGACTAAAAGAGCACAAAGTTGATATTAAGAATGAGAGGTCTCGAACCTCAACCCTTGTAGAACACTCCTCGAAAACTAAATATCATTTGTGTTTAGAAGATGCCAAGATCATTGCGAGAGAGGAGCATTATAGAAGAAGGAAAATTAGAGATTCACTGGAGATTATAAAGCATCCTCATAATCTCAATAGAGATGGAGGATGTGAAATTAGTGACAATTGGCGTCCTCTGATGAGACAAATTTGCTCCTCTAGTTCGTCATCCTCCCAGGTATAGTATCTGAGGTTTGTTTCTATCCCTTCATTTTTATATTTTTAATTCTAGGGTTAGAACGTCTATTGTTATGCTTTTATTAATAAGAAATTAGTGTATATTATTTACTTTTAATAATTATTATTAATAAAAAAATTATTTAATAAAAAATAAAAAAAATTAATTAATAATTATTATTAGTATCTAATAGTTTATTAAAAATTCTTAAAAAAATATTAATTTAATAGTAATAATTATTAAAAAACTATTAATTTAATGGTAACAATTATTTAAATTCTAATTAGATAATGAAATTAGTAATCATTTTATTAATATTTATTTATTCTTTTGAATAAAGAAATATTAATGAATAATTATGAAAATATTTTAAGTTATTGAATAAAATGAATTATAATAAAACAACATAAATATAATAATTCATTTGGTTTTACTGATTTTAAACATATCTGAATTTGTAATAATATAAATTTATTTATTAATTAATAAAATTATAATAGTAAAATTAATAAAATAACATTAATATAATATAAATTTATTTATTAATTAAAATAAAATAATAAAATAACATTAATATTTAAATTAAATTAAATTGATAAAAATAAATCAATAATTATTTTATTTATATTTACTTAGTCTTGTGAATATGTGATTATTTCTTAGATAAATTATTTATATAAAAATTTATTTAGTTTAAATTTTTTTAAGAAATTTTGGTATTTATTATTGGAAAAAAATTAACTTAGTTAAAAGATTTAAAGAATTTATAGAAATAAATAATTGATATATTAATATTAATCATTAACAACTAAAAATTAATTTAATTAGCAAAATAAAAATTCTTAAATTTAAATAAATTAAATAAAAATAATTATTATTATAATTAATAGAAATTATTAATTAGTATCTAATAAAATTAATCGATATTTATAATAATCCATTTATTTCTGTCGTCTCATTGCATTGATCTTTCTTTCACTTCTATTTATCCTTAATATGGCCCTCTTTCTTACCTTCATTCAAGAATCTGTCCTGAAGATGGATCTTCGTTGGGATTCGAAACATCGACAAGTTCACGATAATAATGTGGATAATCCGGATAACTCTTATTCCTTTAACTTTGTTTTCTTGCTCATATGGAAACCCTAAACTCGTGTCCTCCTTGAACAAGTTTGCATTCAATGGTTGTTTCTATGGTCAATTTTCATTAAAAATTCCTCCAATCTCCTATGTGTACTCTCTTCACTCACTCGATAAACTTACCACAAACTACGAGCACAATCTTTAGAAATAATCAATGTAGTAGACAACCGGTGGAAAGGATCACTATTAGTACGGACCCCTTATAGAAAAAGACCTAATCATCTTGGATGACAACTACTTCAATCTTAAAAAGAAAATTCAAAAAAAAAATTATGGCCATTATATATCTATGTTTTTAAATTTTGAGCATGTTATTTCACTTTCCAATAAATAAGGATTTCTTCAAAAAAATTAAAGTGAAAGAAAAATATTTCATAATCATAATACATTTATAATTTAGCCTTGAGAGTTAGATTTGTTGGTTGTGTTGAAATTTGCAACAAGAAATAGTGAAATTGGCATCCAGCAACAACACACACACCGGTGTGGGATCACAGGTCATACAACGATGGATCCTAGTGACACATTAGTGTGTAAATAATTTTTAAATAAATTGGAAAATTAATTGTAATCTTATCTCATAAAAACTTGCAATAGTTAACTAAGTGTGATAGACTTAGTTAGCTCAAGAATTTCAGGTTGAGGGTCAAAAGATAGGCATGTAGAGTGATTCTATTATTAACAAGGCTCAGTTGTAGTTGTAGCACTAATGTAGTGTGAGTGGGATCAGTTGATCAGGATTTCATAAATTTTTCTCAAAATTCCAAGTTACAGAACTGGATCGACCAGCAGAGTGGGATCTGAATTGGTGGTTGTCATGGAGTCTTGAACTCTCCATATAGAATCGGGAATTGCATAGCCACGAAAATGTTGCAGGTGGAACGGACGGTAGTGATGCAGTCAACAGTGAGGGCCGAACGATGGTGATTAGATCACAAAAGTAGTAGTGGGAGATCAACAGTAGAGAGTTAAATCACAACAAGAGAGATTGTGTGCATCGCAATCGGAAATGGTTTTATTTACATGGAATACATCGCAAGTTAAATGATATAAGCGGTGATGTGATGATGCGAGAGGAGCCACCTATCGATATAGCCCTTAAGTGCATATCGCAAATCGCGGTTGATATAATTTTATGGTTAAGGTTATATGTTAAACGTTGTGACAACCGATTTGCGATAAGTTAATTCTTGCGATTTGCAAAATTTCCAAATCGCATTTTTGACGTTATATGTATTGTGCAAATCGGCAGTAATTGTTACATTTTCCAACATGCGATATCATAAGTGTTGCGATTTGCGAAATTGTATTTTTTTCCAATTTGCGATGTACCTTGTATTACGGTTGTGAATTTTTTTGATATTACGAGGACCTGTAAAATGGATCCGATGTTGGTTGCTTCGTGTATGTATGTAATGAAACTCCGATATTGTATTCTGCTATTTCTGCTAACTGTCAAGCCTCTTAATGGTTGGGGGCGCGCATGTGGCCACCTCCCTAGCCATATATTTTAATGCACAACTTTATTGGTGGAGCGGGTAAGGGCATGAAAAATTTGGTGGTCAGCCTTAATTTAACTCCATTTAACTAGAGTTCTCCACATTTTTCGCAGAGTTTTCCTAAGAGATATTGGGTAAAAGTGTAGGAGGCTCAATTTTCGAGCATTCAGAGTGAATGAAGAGTCATTATTGACTAATTGGAGCATTATGAAGGCATTGGTGCAGAGAAAACAACCATTAGAGCACTGTAACTACATGTAATAGCAAATTTTTGAGCATAATGAAAGATGGACAAGCCATTGAGAGTTGGACCAGCAGATGTAGCCCACAAGGGTTGAACTGCTTCATCATGCCTACTATGTAAATTTCACGTGGTCACATATTTCTCTGTTTTACACTGTTGTCCAGTGTTATTTATGCTTCTAATTCACTAAAGTTCATCTATAAATAATCGAAAAGCTCCTTAATCCTTATGCAAACTAATGAACCAATTATGCACATGTTTTTAAAACTGAAAGACCCTTAGCACAAGAAAACCAATATATTCATTTCAGATCAAATGGTATCAGAGCTAGAGTTTTTCTCTGGTGTTGTTTAGTGCAAACTATTGTTTAGCTGTTTGAAAGTTTTAGATGCTTACAAGGCTCAAGCTCAAAAGGGGAGAAGACAAACTGGTGGAAGCAGGAAGGTCTCAAAAGGAGCCAAAGAAAAGGAGAGCAAGATTGCCACAATATCTACCACCTAGTTCACCTCCTAAAGAAGCAGAAGCTCCATTAAGCATGCCTCGTGAGGAAGGAGAAATTCATGAAGAATTTGACCCTAAGGAAGAAGAAAGAGTGTTTAGAAAATCATTTCTTGACATTACAGAGATGGTTAGAATTATTTATCAAGAAAGTAATGAGAGACTGGAAGGAGAAGGTTCTAAACTTCAAAAGGAAGGACAAGGATCTTTAGGAGGTTAACATGATGAAGACAAGTCAAATAAGGGAAATGGAGGAAATGGAGGCAATGGAGAGACACCATCTTCACCCTCATCATCATCATCATCATCTTCTACCACTTCTTCAGTACATCAACCACACAATTCCAAGAGCACTGGTAAATCTCCTTTATTAAAACTTTATGTTAAGTTCGAATTTCCAATGTCTAATGTTGAAGTAAATGCATACAAGCTAGATAATTGGATTCGACAAATGGAGGTATATTTAAGAATACATCACCTTCAAGATGATGATACCAAAATTCAATTAGCTTCTTTGAGAATGGAAAATGCAGCACTTGTTTGGTGGGAAGCCAAGACACAGGAGGAAATCAAGAAACATGGTAATATTATTCTATCATGGTTAGATTTTATTGCTGCTATTAAACGACAGTTTTATCCATTAGCTCATATGTGAAAATCCATCATGAACTGGTGGAACTTTAGGCAGTTAAAGGGACAAAATGTGCAAGAATACACCCAGGAATTTAGGAGAACAACTCTTTTATTAGGGGTGGATTTGCAGAGCCAAGACACTTTTCTAAAGTACATAGGAGTATTACATAGCTACGTAAAACATACTATTATCATGTTTAACCCCACCAGTCTAGATGAAGTTTGTGTTCAGGCCACAATTCTAGAAGCTAGAGGGAAGAACATTCCTGAAGAGGGTAGGAAGAAACCTTTTAAGGCTAAAGTCAAGGAGAAAACCCCAAAAGGTAAAAACAAAAAGAATGCATATGTTAAGAAAGAGGGAGAAAAAGTGACTTGTAAACATTTTTCAAAAGAAGGCCATGATGAAACTCATTGTTGGAAATTACATCCAGTTTTGAGGCCAAAGAAACCCAATAACAAAGAGAAACAGAAAACTGCTGCTACAGCTCAACATGACTTAGGGTCTGATTCAGGTGATGAGAATAAAATTACATCCATGGGATTGAAGAACATGAAGGGATAAGAAATTGAAACTAAACCCAGTACCAGTACATCAAATTGTCACATAAACACTTCAAATGAAGAAGAAATAATAGAACTGTTTCATTTGAGGGTCATATCCAAGCATACCAATATTGACACAATGTTTGACAGTGGGTCACAAGAAAACTTAATCTCTGAAGACTTGGTCAAAAAAATTAACCTTGAGACCATACCACATCCAAAACCATATCCATTGGGTTGGATTTGTAAGGATGAAAATCTACAGGTTACAAGGAAATATATATTGAGGTTTGCAATCACTGCAAGCTTTGTTGACACAGTTGAATTAGATGTGGTTCCGCTTGACATAAATGGCATTTTATTAGGGAGTCATTACTTGTATGACAGGAAAGTGATCTTCTATCGCCATGAGAAAAAGTATCATTTATTCAAATATGGCAAGGAGTTTATTGTTAGAGCACACCACAAGAAGAAAAATATTGCTTTGGTAAATGTTGGACAGGTAAAGAGGCTGGTAAATTCAAGTAAGAATTTTTTTCTTCTTATGATTAAGCCCAAAGTTGATATTAATTATGAATATTTTGAGGGACGTGATCCTAAGATGAAATTATAATTATATGATGTGGTTAATGGGAATCATGAGATGTTTCAGGAGCCAACAGGATTGCCTCCAAAAAGGGAAATTCAACATGAGATTCAGTTGCAACAGGATTGTCCTCTTCCAAACATCGATATGTATCACATGTCGATAATGGAGAATGCTGAAATAAACAGGCAAATCAAAGAGATATTAGATAAAGGTATCATAAGGCCAAGCACCTCACCATGTGGTTCACCAATAGTCTTGATACCAAAGAAAGATGGGACTTGGCGTATGTGTGTAGATTTTCGAGCTTTGAACAAAATTACGGTAAAAAATCGTTACCCACTCCCAAGAATAGATGATTTTATTGATCAGCTGAAAGAAGAAAATTTTTTCACTAAGTTATATTTACAAAATGGATATCATCAAGTAATAATTGCAGAAAGTGACATATGGAAAACTGCATTCAAAACCAAACAAGGACTCTTTGAGTGGCTAGTTATGCCTTTTGGTTTATGTAATGCACCGGCAAATTTTATGCAGGTTATGGATAATGTTTTGCGACCATTCCTTGATGACTTTGTTATTGTGTAATTAGATGACATTTTATTTTCAGCAAAACAAGAGAAGATCATGTCTTGCATGTAAATAGAGTGCTTGATATTTTGAAGAAAGAGAAATTGTTTCTTAAGATGTCAAAATGTGAGTATGGATATACTTCTTTGGTCTATTTGGGACATATTGTAGGAGGAGGAGAATTGAGGATTGATCCTTCTAAAGTGGAGGCCATTGTGAATTGGCCCACACTCGAAATAGTTACCGCGGTAAGAAGTTTCTTAGGTGCAACTCAATATTGGAGGAAATTTATTGCTAACTTTTCTTGAATCGCAGCTCCTATGCATGTAGTGACAAGTGTGAAGAAAGGCTTCCAATGGGGAGGCAAACAACAACAATATTTCGAAGGTTTAAAAGAAAATATCAGTACAACTCTAGTCCTTGCACTACCAAATTTGAGACAACCATTCGAGATATAAACCGATGCTAGTGACTATGCCATGGGTGCAGTCCTATTGCAGCATGGTAAGCCTATCACCTTTCATTTAGAAACTTTTAATGGTGTTGTGACTAATTATCCTACATATGAAAAAGAAATATATGATTTTGTACAATGTGTCAAGAAGTGGAAACACTACTTGATGGGTAAAGAGACTATTGTACACACTGATCACCAACCATTATAGTACTTGGAGTGGCAAACAAAATTGCAGCAATCAAGACATTTCAGGTGGATGGGATTTCTTCAACAATTTCACTTGGTTATAAGGTACAAAAAAGGTATATTCAATAAATTTGAAGATATGCTTTCGATACCAATCATTAGTGCTTCTACTTTACTCAAAAATGATTCTGTTGTGCATGAGAGTTACATAGAACAATATGCACATGACGTTGATTTCAATGATGTGTATGCTAGTTTGAGTGAAGGGAATCAAGTTGAAGAAATAGATTATCACATGCATAAAAAATTTCTATTTCATTTGGGAAAATTATGTATTCCACAAGAGGAGAGGCTAAGTGTCATGAGAGAAGCTCATTATTATCTTATTGCTGGACACTTTGGGGTAAGAAAAACCGTTGACACATCTACAGAGGTATTGTTATTGGCCTCGCACGATAGATAGTGTGTCATGTTTTATAAGAGGTTTTTCTATGTGTGCAACAAGTAAGCCTAGTAATAGGAAGCTTGGATTGTACACACCACTACCGGTACCATCAAGGCCATGGGAGAGCATCTCCATGGACTTTGTTGGAGGTCTACCTATGTCAAGAAAGCAACATGATTATCTTTTTGTGGATAGATTCAGTAAAATGTGTATATTTATGCCATGTAAGAAGATCGTTACTACTTAACATACTGTTGAACTTTATTTTCAAAATGTCTGGGTTCATTTTGGATTGCCCACTTCTATTGTTAGTGACAGGGATTCCAAGTTCATTGGGAATTTTTGGTCAAATCTATGGAGAATGATGGACACAAAATTGAAAAAGAGTACCACTTTTCATCCACAAACAGATGGACAAACTGAAGTGGTGAACAAAATAGTTGTGCATCTATTGAGAGGATATCGCAGTAGTCATCCTAAGTTGTGGGATGAACAACTACATTACATTCAACACTCTTACAACCGGGAAAAGCACTCTTCAACACAAACCTCACCTTTTGAAGCATGCTTTGGGTATTTTCCTAAATCGCCATTAGAATTCATTGTTGGGAAGGATGTTGCAATTTATGGCCATAGTAATATTGATAAGGCCCAAAAGTTCATTGAGAAAATTCAGATGATACATAAACAAGTTCAAGAACAGCTTGAGAAAAGTCAAAGCAAATACAAATAGAGGCATGACAAACACCGGGTTGATCACAAGTTTCAAGAGGGAGATGAGGTATGGTTTCACATTAGCGAAGAAAGGATGCAAGGGGAAGGTAAAAAAATCAAACCCATTTGCTATGGTCCTTTCAAGATCATAAAAAAAGTTGGTAATAATGCATTCCAACTTGTTTTTCCTTCTTACATGCAGATGTATTCAATTGTTAATGTTGAAAATTTATGCTTGTATGAGCCTCCTTTGATCGATGATCAAAGAAGTGATGTTCAATTTCCTTCTATTGAAGATTTCTCGCCAGAATTTATGGATGAGCTCAAAGAAGATACAATTCTTGACAGGAGGACAAGAGCATCAAAGAGGGAAAGTGTTGACTACCTTCGAGTTGGGCTCAAAGGCATTAAACCAAGCAAGGAAAAATGGATGGAGATTGGGAAGGTGAGGGAGTTGTACCCTCATCTACTGAACAAGTAATCAAGTCTTTTTGGGTCGAAAAGCATCCTAATGGGGAGGAATGATTAGGAGTTCATAAATTTTGCTCAAAATTCCAAGTTACAGGATTGGTTTCGAAATGGAAAAGGGGTTCAGAACTGGATCGACTAGTAGAGTGGGATCCGAATTGGTTGTTGTCATGAAGTCTTGAACTCTGCATATAGAATCGAGGATTGCACAGTCGCGGAAATGTTGCAGGTGGAACGGATGGCCATGATCCAGTCAACAACGAGGGTCGAACGATGGTGATTAGATCGTAGAAGCAATAGTGGAAGATCAACTGTAGAGAGTTAATTCGCAACAGAAGAGATTGCGTGCATCACATTCAGCAATGGTTTTATTTACATGGAAGACATCACAAGTTAAATAATATAAGCGGCGATGCGATGATGCGAGAGGAGGCACATGTCGATATAGCGCTTAAGCACATATCGTACATCGTAGTTGATATAAGTTTATGGTTAAGGTTATATGTTAAATGTTGCAACAACCGATTTGAGATAAGTTAATTCTTGCAATTTGCGAAATCGCCAAATCACATATTTTACGTTATATGTATTGTGCAAATCGGAGGTAATTGTTATATTTTCCGACATGCGATATCATAAGCGCTGCAATCTGTGAAATTATATTGTTTTAGATCTGTAATGTACCTTGTATTATGGTTGCGATTTTTTTTTATATTGCGAAGACCTGTAAAAGGGATCCGATGTTGGTTGCTTTGTGTACGTATGTAATGAATCTCTGATATTGTATTCCATTGTTTCCGCTAACTATCAAGCCTCTTAACGGTTGAGGGTGCGCTTGTGGCCACTTCCCTAACCATATATTTTAATGCACGACTTTATTGGCAGAGCAGATAAGGGCGCATCAAATTTTTGGTTCAGCCCTAATTTAACTCTAGTTAACTGGAGTTCTCCACATTTTTAGTGGAGTTTTCCTAGGAGATATTGGGCAAAACTGTTGGAGGCTCAATTTTCGAGCATTAAGAGTGAATGAAGAGTCATTCTTGACTAATTGGAGCATTCTGAAGCCATTGGTGCAGAGAAAACAACCATTAGAGCACTGTAACTACATGTAATAACAAAATTTTGAGCATAATGAAAGATGGACAAGCCATTGGGAGTTGGACCAGCAGATGTAGCCCAGGAGGGGTGAACTGCTTCATCATGCCTTTTGTGTAAATTTCATGTGGTGACTTATTTCTCTATTTTACACAGTTGTTCAGTGTTATTTATGCTTATTTTATGCTTCTAATTCACTAAAATTCATCTATAAATCATCGAAAAACTCTGTAATCCTTATGCAAACTAATGAACCAATTATGCACATGTTTTTAAAACTGAAAGACCCTTAGCACAACAAAACTAATACAACCATTTTAGATAATCAGTTAACTCACATTAATTGAGTTAAAATACGTTTAACTAGTTCTAACTGTTTGATGAGCTAGTGGAAGATCAAGTGAATTAAAATAGATTTAATTCACTAGTAGTGATCTACCAAGTAACTGATGATTCACTATTTATAACTGCATGCATGTTAATTCTGGTGGAGACCCAGTTGAGACAAAGGTTAAAGGCGAGTAAACTATAAGTTGTATTTTTAGAAAACTGCCCAGATGCAGTTATAAAACCACAAGAAGCCCATGATGAATTGCACAATCAAGGAAGGTTGAATTTCTTATTTAATAGGGGTTTAATTCTCTAGGGATTGCGTAATAAGGGTAGGCTGATAATTGGCTATGTGTTTGTACAATTTTGTCTAGATCAGTGTGAAGCAATTAGTAGAGTTTATGAGGTTGTGGTGATCACAAATACATTGTATTGTTTCATGATTCCTTGGTTGATTATACGATAAATATGGAGGGGTTTTGAGCAGTTGCTTTCCCTAGGAATATCTGGTGTTGGGTATTGATAATTTCCTTTCTCTTACTTGCATGTGATTGAGTGATCTTGTTTTATATTCCGCAAATATTGTAGAAGGATTCAGTATCTTGTTTTAGTACATTACATGATCAGATTGAGTCCATTGATATAATTTCTACATGGTATTATATTTGTGTTATATATTTTCTACAGGTTTAATCCCCGGCATTAAAGAACCTCTACTATTGAGAGGTCATAGGCTTAATTCTATAGACACTCTCGAGATTAGACTCCATGGTTGAGCCAACAAGAAGTGATCCTTGTAGATCTGCCTAGTACAAATATTCTTTAGATGTAATGATCACTGATCTTTAAGAATAGTAGACCACATAGAAAAAAAATGCATTTACATTTTATTTTTAAACAAATAAAAATATTTTAAAATATATAAAAAAGTTCAATCATATTTTTTCAATGACTGTCATACATAGATTTTTAACTTTTTAAAATATTTAATTACTTTCAATAAATTAACTTTTTAACATATTTTATTCCTTTCCTGATCATAAATATATTCATGATTTTAACTTTTAAATATGATTTTTCTCATTATATTCATGATTTTAATTTTTAAATATGGTAGTTCACATTTTAACAAGGTCGCATAGCTAGCATTCGTGTCGCTTAGTTTTATTTAGTTACTAATTTACTTTGGATTATTGTGATGTAATTAGTGCCCAACATTAATAAGAATGTGAATTCATATTACCCATGAGGTGTAGACTAGTTAATTTGAGTGGGATCTAGTTACCACCAAGTTTTATGTTCAAACCCCATAAGAAATGTTACTTTTGGGGTAGTTAAAATACTCTAACAGACGTCCAAACTTAACTAAGCTTAGCATCCTATAATATAAAATTTTTACCATTATGAAATTTGAGTAAACCAACCTTAAATTAAGAATATCATCATGCTTTTCATTTGATTCTTCTTCATTCCTTGGAAAATAACTATAAAACTGTTGGCATTGAGAAAAGAAAAAGGAGACCGTGACAACTTGCGTTCCCTGACAATAATATTTTGAACAATGATAAAACAT